>JASVEL010001627.1:0-107644 GCA_032618575.1 Nicotiana noctiflora
TTGGGGTTATGTATTGCTATTTTCACAACCAAAGGCGCATTTAATACCCGGGAAGATGAGCTTCGCTCATCACTCTTTCCCCGGAGCTCGTCCACATCCGAACACATAGCCTATCTTGACACCGCAATACACCATCTTCGCTGCCGAGTACAAATGCTGAGGTCTTGTCATTCATGACCTGCTTCCTTCACCCGAACCAATGCCGGATCCATGAACTGTTTTTCCTTGATTTCCGCGACCAATGATGATTCTCCTCCATTATGCACCAAGATATCCCCCTCGTCTGACGCCGAGATACGAACCCCCAAACCGGCTAATTGGTAAACCTCTCGAGCCAGGGGTCTCTGATCCACACCCAAATGAGCCAAACTACCCATGGATTTCCGACTAAGAGCGTCAGCCACCACATTTGCCTTCCCTGGATGGTACAATATGTCCATATCATAGTCCTTGAGTAATTCTAACCACCGCCGCTGTCTCAGATTCAGCTCATTCTGCTTGAACAAATACTGGAGGCTCTTGTGGTCCGAAAACACATCTACATGAACTCCATAAAGATAGTGTCGCCATATTTTCAAGGCAAACACAACAGCTGCAAGTTCCAAATCATGCGTCGGATAATTCTTGCTCATGGTTCTTGAGTTGCCTGGAAGCATAAGCTATAACCTTTCCGTGCTGTATCAATACACATCCCAAACCGACTCTGGAGGCATCACAATAGACTACAAATCCCTCTGTGCCTTCTGGCAAGGCCAATACTGGTGCCGAGGTCAATCTTGACTTCAGTTCTTGGAAACTTTTCTCACATGCTTCGGACCACTGGAACTTAACTGCTTTCTGCGTCAATTTAGTCAATGGGGAGGCGAGGGTTGAGAATCCCTCTACAAACCTCCGATAGTACCCTGCCAGACCCAAAAAGCTGCGAATCTCTGTCGGGGTCGTGGGTCTAGGCCAATCTTTCACTGCCGCAATCTTCCGAGGATCCACCATAATTCCCTCACTGGAAATAACATGCCCTAGAAAAGCTACGGACTCCAACCAAAACTCACATTTTGAGAACTTGGCATACAATTGATGCTGAAGAAGGGTCTGCAATGCTGCTCTGAGGTGAAGGGCATGATCTTCTCTACTCCGAGAGTAGATGAGGATGTCGTCAATGAATACAATCACAAAGGAATCTAGGAATGGCTTGAAAACCCGATTCATAAGGTCCATGAAAGCTGCTGGGGCATTGGTTAGCCCAAAAGACATGACCAAAAACTCAAAGTGACCATAACGAGTTCGAAAGGCGGTTTTAGGAATATCCTGCTCCCTGATTTTTAACTGGTGGTACCCAGACCGTAAATCAATCTTTGAGAAGAACTTCGCTCCCTGCAATTGGTCAAACGGATCATCCACTCGAGGCAAAGGATATTTATTCTTGATGGTGACTTTGTTGAGCTGCCGATAATCAATACACATTCGAAGTGACCCATCCTTCTTTCTGACAAAGAGAACCGGAGCACCCCATGGCGACACACTCGGTCGTATGAACCCTTTCTCTAATAAATCCCTCAACTGCTCCTTTAACTCCCTTAACTTTGCTGGCGCCATTCTGTAAGGTGGAATGGATATTGGCTGAGTATCTGGCAATACATCAATTCCGAAATCAATCTCCCTATCCGGCGGGATGCCTGGAAGCTCATCTGGAAACACTTCAGGAAATTCATTCACAATTGGCACGGACTCGAGGGTAGGCACCTCTGAGGTGGTGTCCGTTACCCGAACCAGGTGATAGATACACCCTTCTTAATCATCTTCGAAGCCTTAAGGTAGGAAATAAACCTACCCCTTGGCACCACACCATTTCCTCTCCATTCAATGATGGCTCGTTAGGGAACTCGAGCCTCATAACTCTCGTTCGACGGTCAAGTTTGGCAAAGCACGAATAGAGCCAATCCATCCCCATAATTACATCAAAATCTACCATCCCAAGCTCAATAAGATCGGCTGTGGTATCACGACCACCCACCGTAACAACACAATTCCTATAGACTCGTGAGGCCGTAATAGAATCACCAATAGGAGTCGACACAGAGAACGGCTCATGAAGCTGTTCGGGTTCTATCCCAAAGCTTGAAGCAATGAATGGAGTAACATAAGACAAGGAGGACCCCGGATCAATAAGGGCATAGCAATCAATAGTTTGAACAGACAGGATACCTGTAACAACATCTGGAGAAGCCTCGGCATTCTGGCGGTCACTCAATGCATAGAATCGGCTAGGTCCACCCTACCCTGAGCTCCACCCCTAGCTGCACCACGCCCTGCTGCTGCTGGAGTACGCGCTGATGATGTAGCAGCTGAAGAACCGGATGACTGAGCAGATCCCCTACCCATACCCTGACGGGGTGCACGGCAGTCCCGCTGAATGTGACCTCTCACCCCGCACCCGAAGCACACTGGAAGGTCAAGGTAGCAAGTTTCTGTATGAAATCTCCCACACTTGGGGCATGTAGGTCTCCCTTGCTGCTGGGATCTCACCCCAGGATGACCAGACTGACGAGACCTCCTGCTGTCTGAACCAGGTCTCGAGTAACTGCCCTGCTGATGATTGTGCACGGATGGCGGTGCACTCGCGGAGGACTGAGCATATGACTGGGATGGCCCTGATGACCCCTTCCCTGGAAGTGATCTCCCCGAACGACCCATTGACCGGGCCCTGTTGCTACTTTCTCTTTCTGCACGAATCTTCAATTTCCTGGCCTCTGTGGCCTGAGCAAACCCCACAATCCTCCCATAGTTCATGTCTGAGTGCAAAGCTGCTGTGGCGGCCTCATTCACCACCAAAGGGCTAAGGCCCTGAACAAACCGTCGAACCCGGGCATCCATGGTCGACACTAAATGAGGAGCATACTTGGACAACCTTACGAACTCCATATGATACTCCCAAACACTCATACTGCCCTGCTTGAGGACCTCGAACTCCGTGGCGCGGGCCGCCATCACCTCGGCAGGCAAGAAGTGGTCCATAAATGCATCTACGAACTCATCCCATCCTGGCCGGAGGGCTCCCTTCCTCACGGGAATCCTCCCACATTTCGAACCATGAACGTGCCGCTCCCTTCAGCCTGTAAGAGGCCAACTCTACCCCCTCTATATCTGTAGCCTTCATCACTCTGAGGGTCTTGTATATCTCATCAAGGAATTCCTGTGGGTCAGCCTCTGGATCGGTGCCTGAAAATTCTGGAGGGCCAATCGCAAGAATTGATGGACTCTAGAGCCAAAGGAATCTCCCTGTCCGCTGGAGGATGCAGGGGCATCATGGGATCTCTGGGCCTGGGCAGCCACTAATTGTGTTAACATATGGATGGCTCCCCTAAGTTCTTCATTAGAGATACCGGAGCCCGAAGCGGGAACTGTATCTGAGTCAGGAACACTGGCAGGAGGAATGGTGGCATCCTCTGCCGCAGCTGGAATAGGGACACTTGGGTTTTGAACGGATGGGTCAGGCAAATTCGGGACTGGTGGGTCATTCTCTCCCACGGTATCGGGTACATGATTAACAGCTGCACTTGGGCCGGCATTGGCCCTAAGGCCGAGTCTAGCCTTCTTCTTAGGTGCCATATTCTGAAAATTTGGGAACAAGGCACGAATTAGACACGGATATCTCCACATTGCACTTTACCGCACGATATAGATTAACAAAGAAGTAGGTAAATTCCTAAATGCCCGTGTAGCCCCCTACTTATATGATGTGGTCGACAACACACCTATAAGAAGGGCACTACTAGACACGGCTCCGAGACATCCTAGGACACTTTAAAACCTTAAGCTCTGATACCAAGTTTGTCACGCCCCAAATCGAGGAACATGACCGGCGCCTGACCGGGTTGCCCCAGTCAAGCGGACCTGGGTGCCTTTCATTCCCACGCGTTACCCCTGTGTTGACCGTTTCTCATTAACCAAATATATTACTAATCATAATTGATTTCACATTAAACAATTAAAACGATACGAGTGATTCATTAACAAGATTTCAATTTTTACAACGCCCGACATAACACAATATATATACATAAGACTGGAGTCCCACAGTTTACATGTCTACAGAGCCTTTAGTATACAAAAGGGAAATACAATACTTGCCGGTAACAAGGCTCCGGCTATACCTTACAAAACCAAAATGAAATCTAAACCGAGTGGCATGAACCACACAAGGCCCGAGGAAGAAAGGGGCTCACCAAAAACGGGCAGTGGAAGGTGAAGGATACTACTGCCGATGAGCTGAAGTGCCTGCTACTACTGATCCACCTACAATCATGACACGAATGTAGCGCCCCCGGCAAAAGGGACGTCAGTACACTTGAATTGTACCGGTATGTATGGACAAACTTTGTCCCAAGTAAACTCAAGCCATTAAATTACATCAACAATCAATTAAGCCATCCAACCATGTTTCCACATTTTCCTCATTTCAAATAATTCTCACACAAAGCACTTTCAATGATCAACCAATTTAACAATAACCAATCAATCACGTAAAGCACAAGTAGTCAAACAAAGGGCAATCAGTGCCCCACAGGTTGCAAACTCTCCTGTTGTCTCCTTTCACAATTTCACATTATTGATTTTTGTATCAATTTTCAATAGCGATTTCGATCGCTTTCCATCCTTATTGCCCCTGACCACCCTTATTACCTCGGCCACCCTTATCACCCCAACCCACACCTTATTTCACCACGTTGCGGTGCGCAACACGACCCCGCCTTACAGTTGAAAACACAACAATTTCAAACAGGCAGATAAGGTACTACACACAATTTCAACAAGTTCAAATAAGCAACTTACACATTGGTTCATGTTCTCAATTTCTTCTCAATTCAATATCACAACCATGTTACAATATTTCCACAATTCAAGTGTTTCATCTCTTTCCGAAATAAACCAATTCTCAAGTGTTTCGTTTGTTTTCCACAAGGTGCCATATAGGCCATCATAGTCATTATTCACAATTCTTTTGCCAAATTAAACTCTCATTTTACATCACTCATAGCTCAACATCAAACTTTGAATATCCAACAACAACATCAAGAATTTCACACAATTTGTCAATTTAACACGAAACAAACAACTTCACACATATAGGCGATTTCACAAGAATCAAAATTAGCCATACATACCTGGTGATGAGTTTTCTTCCATTAACTTCCTACTTTATGCTTACCCACGCTATCTTACTCTTGCCAACCTTGTTCTTGAAGACTCTTACTTCTACTCACTTCTTTTTACTAAAAATCAAGTTCAATAATCATGCATGAGTGTAAAAATTCTATTTTTAAAAGCTATTATATGCAAACCTCTCTTTACCCAATTAAAACTGAAAATCAAAGAAAATAATTAGGGTTTTTACCTTGAAAATATTGGGGAAGTTGAATCCCTGCCCTAGAATCCCTTGGAATTAAGTAGTTGGAACAATCTTTGAAGATGAAGAACTTCTCTCTCTAAAAACCCTCTCTTCTCTCTTTAATTTTGGTGAGATGATATGATAAAATGAAGAAGAAAGGTGTTATATTAAAGAAGAGATCGGGTCAAAATGTTACAAAAATCTGGGCCGGGGTCAATTATGCGGTGCACTATGCGACCGCAGAATCAACATGCGGTCCGCATAGTGACCGCAGAATTGCCCCAAATTTTATACAGGTTCTGTTAAGGAATGCGGTCACTATGCGGACCACATGTTGATTCTGCGGTCGCAAAGTGCACCGCAGATTTGACATGCGATCGCATATCGACCGCACTTTTGACATGATTTTGGGCAACTCTCTGGAACGTTTTGCGGAAAGAATGCGGTCCGCATGTCAGGTTTGCGATCGCATTCTTGACCGCATATTTGACATTTTTCGGAAAAATTAATTCTCTACATTTTTGAAACTTAAATTACTACCAAGGGTTCCGAACCGCGGCGAGCAAGCTCGCCGCGAAGAATTCTACGCATTCCTAACACATTATTCGGACCATGACACCACAGCTACTAGGTTTTATGCACAAAAATTTTACGGGGCCTTACACCAACACTAAGACAATCAGTGTGAATTCCAACATCACCACATAGCCTGTACATCAAAACTCCATATAATACACCAATCATCATTCCTAATCCAATTTCCACCGTGCAATACACGCACATATTTGATAATCATTCATCCCATGACAGATGCTCAATGTTTACCTGTGATACAGAGCAGACCCGAATACCACCAATGGACCCAACAAGAACATGCTGCAATACTACTAATATATAATTAGTTTAATCACATTACCCTTTTTTGAGACATATACTCTTATCAAATCACTTCCACTTAGCAATACCATTTTCCTTAATCATCCGAAGATTCTTGAACTAATCACTTGGAAGGAATCACTATACATCACATGCTCTGTATGACATATAGGTCTTGTTCAAATTCTTACAATGTTGACACAACGGATGAGACCTGAACACATTAATAACTGCTACCGAAACAACAATTCATTAGTTCTATACTCTTGACAAGAACTATCAACTCATTCTGAGCAAAACAATGGTCTTAGTTCTATAATTTCACTTCACATACTCAGATTGCATTGATCTCAACTTCAATGATCTCGTCTTTCCAAGTACGAACTGTCTGGGCAATAAGCCACTCTAGACATAACTATAAATCGCATATGATGCCCCAAAGTGCCAATAGGCTACCGATTCTAACGCAATACAAAAGAAAACGAACTCTAGAATGAATTATCAATTCCACGAATTAATGGGGACTTTCTTTAGAAAACAAAGAACAAGGCATACGAAATAGTATATATAAAATTATACTCAACATCACATTGTTGCGGCGTGCAACCCGATCCAGCTAACATACCCATGGCGGCGTGCCACCCGATCCACACACAGATCTTACATAAGGAGATACACATCGAGCCAAATGTGCTCATCATGACCAAATACCAAATATCGGTCATAAGCATGATAAGTGCATAATATCATCCCTGAGGGATATTTAGCGTTATAGCTACAAAACCAAGCACAACTGATGTGCGATACACGAAATTGAATTTCAATAGCCAAGCTGCTCAGGTAACATCATCCCTACGCGGATTCTCAACATATAAAAATTTCTTGAGCCTTTTCACAAATCACACGGCGTAAGGCATCACTACGCGAGATATCTGACAATAAAGCATTAACCTAACTACTCCTTCATGAGGACTCCATTACAAAATGCATACATCTGGCCTGATATAGAGCCATTATTCACATTAAATCTATCCATCTACTTCAAGCCGATTCTGATCACATTGAACGTAGTCTGATAACCTTTCAAAGGTTCATAATAACTCCCATTTTTTTTATATTGCACAAGAGCAACCATCACAACCTTCATATTTGGTTTACATCATTATTTTGATTTTCTCTCTTGTTATAGCATTACAATGCATCAATTCAGGCTCACCACAGGAGATTCAAACATAAGGCCACATTCTTTAATACTCATAGGCCACTGAATACTTTCTCCAATGTCTCCTAGAAATATCACCTTCCATAATACTTTGTTTTGAAGCACTTCTTGCGAATCTGAATTCGTTACTACTACTTTCCTGATAATGATATTTATGGTATCGTAGTTATCACAAAATACCACAAGTCCTGATATTTTCTAATGAAGACACTATCTTTAGTCACATACACCATCTTAGAACACATTATTACATTCCCAAGAGTCATCCACTCTTATCGAAACTGCAAATTACCAGACTTAACGAACAGCACCACTCATGCCTTATTAGCACCCTGACACCATAGGATATGATCTCATTCAAATACCAACAAACATCCTTCTCCTCAATTCACTGAGCATTCTTTACCAACAACAACTCAAGACATACTATTATTTTCTCACATCTACGAAAGCACCGTATAACTTTTGTCAAAATCTTGCTTCACTCGTGCTATTCTCGGCTCAATTTCTAAAACCAGAACTGGTTCGTCAATGTACTTTAAGACATAACCAACGTAGCATACAACTGCGCAGTCAGCTAATCAATGGAAACCTCCCCAAGTTAGCTCGAAGCCATATTTATTAGAACACATATAGTTTATTGTTGTCGTAATATCATGGTGAGATTAAACTCACTCTTTCACCAGCTTACGGAGACACGAATCATCAAAAATTCTAACTCTTCCCTAACTCTTTCATTCATTCACACTACAGTTAAGCCCACTCTTTAGGCGACAAAATTTTTACTAAGTCCCAATTTTTTCAAAACTTTCGGCAGAGTTTCCTTTGTAATTGGGCCTATCCACCTGCCATAGAATCACCAAAACTATCCTAACAACACGTCCACAACTCGACAAGACATCACAATGTATATCAACAACATTAATCTTAATACTACACGAATTATATTATCAAAATTGATATACTGACATGCGTTGCACCTGCTCGAATCATAACATATATCAAATACCTTTCAATTACAAATAAGAATCAGCTCACCTAAGGGCACTCCACAAGAGATAACCCACCTGCTTCACCTCAATTTAGTATCTCAGCACACCTTCCACCATGATACACATCACCTGGCTATCTAGCCGACATTCCCACAATTAGGGACAATACTGAACATATAAGTTCATAATAGCAGCTCGCAAAATCAGCACCTTGGTGCTCAAGCCATAGGCGAAGATTCGGCATCAAGTCCTTCAGACGGGTCCAACATGAAATCACGGAGATTATATCTCGCCTTCGATCGGGGAGTCACAAGCCATCAAGGCACATTTATTACTAAGCGCTCGAGTGCACATACAAACGTGTGGAAGGAATTTCAAGAATTACATCTCAAGCTGAATCAAGTACGCACGATAAGAATTCCAAAAAAGTGAAGTGTTTCCTAAAGGTTCTGCAGCCTCTCGAGGATAAATACAGACGTCTCCGTACCGATCCACGAGACTCTACTAACCGGCTCATGACTCATAAGGCCTAGTAACCTAGGCTCTGATACCAACTTGTCACGACCCCAAAACCCGATCGTGATGGCGCCCAACATATTGCTAGGCTAGCCCGACCAACCATTCATAACACAGAGCTATCGGCTCTCACTTTACCCTTTGTAGGCATAAACAACAATAATATAATGAAATGACGTCTAGCACATCGGGGATAGATATCCCTAAACTAGTATAAACCTCCCACCGAATCAGGAGTCATAAGTCACGAGCCTCTACCAGAATTTATAAACTGTGATAGTGTATACAACTGTGCACAAGTGTGGCATAGACAGAACAAATTAAGGACAAACTGGAGAGTCAGGTCCTGCGGACGCTGGCAGCTACCTCGACTGTCCAAATGCACTCCCGAGCAGCCATAGAATTAGCTTTACTGTGATGTACCTGGATCTGCACACAAGGTGCAGGGATTCGGGTGTGAGTACTTCCAACTCAGCGGTAATAAAAGTAAATAATGCTGAAGGAAAGGAAATGTAACGACCCGACCGGTCGTTTTAGAAAATTACGCCCCAATCCCCAACTTAACTGTTCCCCTAAGTTCATTTCTGCCGTTTTGGGTTGCCGGGAGAGTCAGTTCTGAAAGTTGAGCATTTTAGGACACTTAGTCCCTAAATAAGAGCTTTGAAGCTAGAAAATGGCCCGTAGCCGGAACAGTGTTAAGACGATCTCGGAACAGAAATCCGATGGTTCCATTAGTTCCGTTAGGTGATTTCGGGGTTGGGAGCGCGTTCGGAATGTATTTTGGAGGTCCGTAGCTCAATTAGGCTTGAAATGCCGAAGGTTGAAATTTTGGCGAATCCGAACGATAGGCGAGATTTTGATCCGAGGGTCGGAATGGAATTCCGACAATTTCTGTAGCTTTGTTATGTGATTTTGGATATGTCCGCAAATTTTCAGGTCATTCGGACGTCGTTTGGTCGGGTTTTAGATCGAATGTGCAATTCGGAAAGTTTTAAGAAATTTAGGCTTGAATTCGATGTGAATTATGGGTTTTGATGTTGTTAGACGTGTTTTGATGATTAGAATAAGTTCGTATCATGTTTTGGAATAGGTTGGTGGTTTTCGTTGGGATCCCGGGGTCTCGGGATGAATCCGGGGGTCCAATCGGGCTATTTCATGCATTTTGGAAATGCTGTTAACTGCTGGTGTGTGCTGCAGACGAATGCTCTATGCGATCGCAATGGGCTAATGCGATCGCATAGAAGGATTTGGAGAGGCCAAGTATTTGTTCTATGCGATCGCGGGCATGGATATGCGATCGCATAGTTCTGGAAAGTTGTGCTCTGCGATCGCGTACAGTCCTATGCGATCGCATAGTGTATAGAGAAGAGGGGTCCCAGGTCCAGCTTTTGTTCTATGCGATCGCGGAGCAGGGCATGCGATCGCATAGGTATATTTTGGTGAGCATTGCGATCGCATTGAGGACTATGCGATCGCATAGAGTAGTTTGGCGAGGGTCAAAATTTGTTCTATGTGATCGCAACAGGGATCATGCGATCGCATAGAGTAAAAAATGTCTGGCAGTGACTTAAGTCCAGAAATATTTCAGCCGCGACCCATAAATCAAAAACGCCATTTTTGAGCTCCAAGAGAGGGAATTGAAGGGGAAACGCTGGGATATTACCAGAAAATCATCGGGGGTAAGTTTCTTGACCTTAATTCGTTGGTTTATCATGAAATCCATGATTATTTCACTGAAATTGGAAGATTAAAGGTAAGTTTGAGCCCTAGGCCTAAATGTTAGAAAATCTTCGATTTGAATGGGCAAACGGAGTCCGATTTCGATAAATTTTATATGCACAGACTCGTATTGAGATAAGGAACCCGAATATATAATTTTCGTGATTTTTCGATAAGCGTACCGGAAGTCGGGCTTTGGCAACTTGTGGGTTTTGGTGAATTTTGAGTTAATTTGATTGGGTAATGCCCAATTGGCCTATTTTGATGTGATTCTATTGATTTTTATCAGATTCTACACTTGTGGAGGCCGACATTCGTGGCAAGAGAGTTGTTTCATAGTGGTTTTGTATCGGAGTCGAGGTAAGTGGCTTGTCTAACCTCGTGTGGGGGAATTCTCACCCCTAGGATATTATGTGATAGTTTAAATGCCTTGTACGCGAGGTAACGGGCGTGTACATGCGCTGGTTGTTGAAAACGCACTTTAATTAAAAATGTTCTATGAGCGATATTCCTGTCTTTGGTTGTTAATTTGATATTTTTACCCGGTAGTGGTTAGGAAAGCATGATTAGGTAGTACTTAACTGTTTAGTTGCCTAATTGCCTTGTTTTAACTCCTTGATAATTATCGGCACTATTTTTTGGTGAAGTTATATTTAAGCATAATTATTCTCTCTGTGGATTCCTTTATTGGTTGTGCTTGTGGACTACGGGTTCGATTCCCGAGATCCTGATTTATTGGTAGGACTACGGGTTCGATTCCCGAGATCCTGATTTATTGGTAGGACTACGGGTTCGATTCCCGAGATCCTGATTTATTGGTAGGACTACGGGTTTGATCCCCGAGATCCTGAGTTATTGGTAGGGACTACGGGTTTGATCCCCGAGATCCTGAGTTATTGGTAGGGACTACGGGTTTGATCCCCGAGATCCTGAGTTATTGGTAGGGACTACGGGTTCGATTCCCGGAGATCCGGAGTTATTGATTATTTATTGAGACACGGGCTGCGGGTTCGATTCCCGGAGACCCAGAGGTAGTGTCAATGGGACTGTGGGTTCGATTCCCACAGGTCCTGGACTGATTTTTATTGAGTTGACTAATGGTTGTTAGCTTAATTATAGACTATTGCAGTAATCATTTATTGTTGTAAATTTCGGAAACTAATATCATTTAAACTGCTTATTATTGTTGTCATTATTATATTATTGTTTTCTCAGTAGGGCCCTGACCTTCCTCGTCACTACTCCATCGAGGTTAGGCTTGGCACTTACCGAGTACCGCCGTGGTGTACTCATGCTACTCTTCTGCACACTTTTGTTGTGCAGATCCAGGTACATCAGAGCAGGCTCGTACTAGGTGATTCTGCAGCTTTCTGGGAAACTTCGAGGTATGATCCGCTACGTCCGCGGATCCGGAGGCTTCCCTTCTATTCTAGTGTGAGCACGTGATTTTTGCCTTACTCGAGAAGTACTCCAAGAAAATTCAAAATAAAAATAGTTTCGTGTTGGGCATGATTTGTGTGATTTTGTGTTAATTTTATCTTTTGTGTGGATGTATGTGCCAAGCGGCACGAATTACATATCTTTTATGCTATTTTTCCGCTGTTTCTTATTTAAGTGTTTATAACTTGTATATTCCGCAACGTGTTAGGCTTACCTAGTCGTGGGAACTGGGTGCCATCACGACATGTTCACAATTGGTGAACTAGGGTCGTGACAAGTTGGTATCAGAGCTCTAGGTTCATAGGAGTCACGGGACACAGACCAGTTACTTAGTGTCTCGCTGATCGATACGGAGACGTCCGTATTTATCTACGAGGGGCTATGTGACTGTTTAGGAAAACTCTTCATTTCTTTGAATTCCTTGTCGTGCGACATTTTTGGCATCAAAAATCTAAATTATTGATTTCTATTCTCTCACGGATGGTGAGGACACGATCTACTCGCGATGATCAGGTACCCGCGCCCCCTGTTGCCGCCGTCGGAGGCCGGGGCCGAGGTAGAGGACGAGGACGCGCCCGAGGTGCAGCCACGGCACCCGCGCGCGCTACCGCTGAGGTGCCACAGGTGGACCGGAGTTGGAGCGCGGGCACCTGGCACACCGACTACAGCCGCTACTACTCCAACACTACAGGAGACCCTGGCCCAGCTCACGAGTATGTATACCACTTTAGCCCGGGCAGGATCGCTTCCTCTTGTTGCAGCCTACATCTCGGGCCGGGGGAGGGGCCCGTACTCCCGCGGCCGTTACACCGGAACAGCGTGTGCCGGTGGGACAGGTTCCGGATGTTTTGGTTATGCCTCCGGCCGCCCCAGCACAACCAGGAGGTGGACCGACCGCTCTCGAGGACGAGCGACGTAGATTGGAGAGGTTCAAGAAATATGACCCTCCGGTGTTTAGTGGTTTGGCTTCGGATGATGCATTGGTTTTCTAGAGGAGTGTCATCGTATTCTTCGTACTATGGGGATTGTGGAGACCAACGGGGTTTCCTTCACTGCTTTTCAGTTTCGTGGGGCCGCTTATGATTGGTGGCGCACGTATGAGTTGGATAGTCCAGAGGAGTCTGCTTCATTGACTTGGACGCAGTTTTCAGATCTGTTTTTGAGGGAGTTTGTTCCACAGAGCCTTAGGGATTCTTGGCGCTCGGAGTTTGAGGGGTTGCGACAGGGCTCCATGTCAGTATCGGAGTATGCTATCAGTTTCACCCGTCTAGCCAGGCACGCACCGGCTTTGGTAGCCACGGTTCGGGAGAGAGTGCGGAGATTTATTGAGGGCCTTGTTTCGCCTATCCGATCCAGCATGGCCAGAGAGCTGGAGACAGATATATCTTATCAGCAGGCAGTTAGCATTGCCAAGAGGATCGAGAGTATGCTCCCTAGAGAGCGGAGAGAGAGAGAGGCCAAGAGGTCTCGTGAGTCGGGCCATTCCTCTGGTGCCCGCACTTCATCAGCCGGTCGTTTTGGCAGGGGTTATTCCGGCCAACCAGTTCACTCGGCATTGCCCGTAGCCGGTAGTACTCCAGGTCTTCCAGCACCTCAGGAGCCTTATTATGCTCCCCCCAGTTTCAGGTGCACCTCCTGCGCGGGGTCCTTCTAGGGGTCAGACTAGTGGGGGTGAGGCCGGTCAGTCACAGCCACCGCGTCCTCCCACAGCTTGTTTTGAGTGCGGGGATACTCGCCACCTGGTTAGGGAGTGCCCCAGGTGCAGGAGAGGAGCCCCTTATCAGTCATCACAGCATCCGCGTAGTTCTTAGGGCCAGCAAGCTATCATTCCAGCCCCAGCTGCCACTCCACCTGCCCAGCCAGCCAGGGGCAGGGGTCATGGTTCTAGAGGCCGCCCTCGAGAGGGGGACGAGCCGGATTCTATGCTATTCCCGATCGCGCCGCGGCTGTTGCATCCGACTCTGTTATCACAGGTATTATTCTGGTTAGTCACGGGGAGGCATCGGTTCTATTCGACCCCGGTTCCACTTTTTCATATGTGTCTTCTTACTTTGCTTCTCATTTGGGTGTGCCTCGGAATTCTTTGAGTGCCCCCATTTATGTTTCCACTCCGGTGGGTGATTCTTTGGTCGTGGACCGCGTATATCGGTCGTGTTTGATTACCATTTGTGATTTTGAGACCGGAGCGGATCTATTGCTCTGCTCGGGATGGTCGATTTTGATATTATTCCGGGCATGGACTGGTTGTCGCCCCATTATGCTATTCTCGATTGTCACGCCAAGACCGTGACGCCTGGCTATGCCGGGCATTCCACGTATTGAGTGGAGTGGTACTCTAGATCACACCCCTAGCCGTGTTATTTCTTTTCTCGGAGCTCAGCGTATGGTTGAGAAGGGGTGTGCCGCTTATCTAGCCTATGTGCGGGACGTCGGTGTTGACACTCCCTCTATTGATTCCGTTCATGTGGTACGTGACTTCGCCGATGTATTTCCAGCTGATCTTCCGGGCATGCCGCCCGACAGAGATATTGACTTTGCTATTGACTTGTTGCCGGGCACTCAGCCCATTTCTATTCCACCGTACCGTATGGCTCCTCCCGAGTTGAAGGAGTTGAAGGATCAATTACAGGAGTTATTGGGCAAGGGTTTTATTCGACCCAGTGTTTCGCCTTGGGGTGCTCCTGTATTATTTGTGAAGAAAAAGGACGGTTCTATGCGTATGTGTATTGACTATCGTCAGCTGAACAAGGTTACAGTGAAGAACCGGTATCCTTTGCCCCATATTGATGATTTATTTGACCAGCTACAGGGCGCACAGGTGTTTTCAAAGATTGATTTGCGCTCTGGATATCACCAGCTGAAGATTCGGGAGCCAGATATCCCGAAGACTGCCTTCAGGACCCGGTATGGTCACTATGAGTTCCTCGTGATGTCTTTTGGGTCGACTAATGCCCCAGCAGCATTTATGCATTTGATGCACAGTGTGTTCAGGCCTTATCTGGACTCGTTCGTGATTGTCTTCATTGATGATATTCTAGTATATTCCTGGAGCCGGGAAGAGCACGAGCAACATTTGAGGATAGTGCTTCAGATTCTGAGGGAGAAGCAGCTTTATGCCAAGTTCTCTAAATGTGAATTCTGGTTGAGTTCGGTAGCATTTTTGGGCCACGTGGTGTCGAGTGATGGTATTCGAGTAGATCCGAGGAAGGTGGAGGCCGTGCAGAGTTGGCCCAGACCCTCCTCCGCTACTGAGATTCGCAGTTTCCTTGGTTTGGCGGGCTATTACCGTCGTTTCGTAGAGGGTTCTCTTCGATTGCAGCACCTATGACTAGATTGACCCAAAAGGGTGCCCCTTTTCAGTGGACGGACGAGTGTGAGGCGAGCTTTCAGAAGCTCAAGACAGCTTTGACTTCGGCCCCTATATTGATGTTGCCTACAGGTTCGGGGTCCTATACTGTATATTGTGATGCCTCACGAGTTGGACTCGGTGCGGTATTGATGCAGGACGGTAGGGTGATTGCCTACGCGTCGAGACAGCTGAAGGTACATGAGAAGAATTACCCTGTTCATGATTTGGAGCTAGCTGCCATTGTTCACGCCTTGAAAATTTGGCATCATTATTTATATGGGGTTCCTTGTGAGATCGACACTGATCACCGGAGCTTGCAGCACTTGCTTAAGCAGAAGGACCTGAATATGCGTCAGAGGAGATGGTTGGAACTACCGAAGGACTATGATATTACTATTCTCTATCATCCGGGCAAGGCTAATGTGGTTGCTGATGCCTTGAGTCGTCGGGCACAGAGTTTGGGGAGTTTAGCATATCTACCAGTTTCAGAGAGGCCTATGGCGATGGATGTTCAGGCTCTAGCCAGGCAGTTTGTTAGATTGGATCTTTCGGAGCCCAGCCGGATTCTAGCTTGTGTGGTTTCTCGGTCTTCTCTATTTGACCGCATCAGGGAGCGTCAGTTCGACGACCCTCATTTGCTTGTCCTTCGGGATAGAGTTCGGCGTGGTGATGCTCGAGATGTTACCATCGGGGATGATGGAGTTATGAGGATGCAGGGGCGTATCTGTGTGCCCAATGTAGATGATCTTCGAGAGCCGATTCTAGCAGAGGCCCATAGTTCGCGGTATTCCATCCATCCGGGTGCCGCGAAGATGTATCAGGACTTGAAACAAGATTACTGGTGGAGGCGGATGAAGAGGGATATAGTTGATTATGTTTCCAGATGCCTCAACAGTCAGCAGGTGGAGTATGAACATCAGCGTCCAGGTGGATTGTTGCAGCAGATTGAGATTCCCGAGTGGAAATGGGAGCGCATTACCATGGACTTTGTATCTGGACTTCCACGGACTGTTAGGAAGTTTGATTCCATTTGGGTTATTGTGGATCGGCTGGCCAAGTCCGCCCATTTCACACCGGTGAGCACTGCTTATTCATCGGAACGACTGGCGGAGATCTACACCAGGGAGATAGTCCAGCTGCATGGTATTCCACTTTCCATCATTTCGGATAGAGGCACTCAGTTCACTTCACAGTTCTGAAAAGCCGTGCAGCAGGAGTTAGGCACTCGGGTGGAGCTCAGCATAGCGTTTTACCCCTAGACGGATGGCCAGTCTGAGCGCACTATTAAGATTTTGTAGGATATGCTCCGTGCGTGCGTGATTGAGTTTGGAGGTTCATGGGATCACTTCTTGCCACTGGCGGAGTTTGCTTATAACAACAGCTACCAGTCTAGTATTCGGATGGCACCGTACGAGGCCCTATATGGTAGGAGGTGCAGGTCTCCCGTGGGTTGGTTTGAGCCGGGCGAGGCCAGGTTGCTAGGTACTGATATGGTTCAGGATGCAATGGACAAGGTCAAGGTGATCTAGGATAGACTTCATGCAACCCAGTCTAGAGAGAAGAGTTATGCGGACAAGAAGGTTCGCGATGTGACTTTTATGGTTGGTGAGCGGGTTCTGCTTTGAGTCTCGCCCATGAAGGGTGTTATGAGGTTTGGGAAGAAAGGAAAGCTGAGTCCTAGATTTATTGGCCCTTTGAGATTTTGAGGCGTGTTGGGGAGGTTGCTTATGAGTTGGCCTTACCTCCCAGCCTAGCCGGAGTTCACCCCGTATTTCATGTCTCCATGCTCCGGAGATACCATGGCGACCCGTCGCATGTGTTGGATTTCACTTCTGTTCAGCTAGACAAGGATCTGTCTTATGTTGAGGAGGGAGTAGCCATTCTAGACAGGTAGGTCCGAAAGCTAAGGTCAAAGAACATCACTTCGGTAAAGGTTCAGTGGCGGGGCCAGCCGGTCGAGGAGGCGACTTGGGAGACTGAGCAGGATATGCGCAGCCAGTACCCTCATCTTTTCACTACTCCATGTATGTTTTCTATGCTCGTTCGAGGACGAACGAATCTTTAAGTGTGGGAAGATGTAATGACCCGACCGGTCGTTTTAGAAAATTACGCCCTAATCCCCAACTTAACTGTTCCCCTAAGTTCATTTCTGCCATTTTGGGTTGCCGGGAGAGTCGGTTCTGAAAATTGAGCATTTTAGGACACTTAGTCCCTAAATAAGAGCTTTGAAGCTAGAAAATGGCCCATAGCCGGAACAGTGTTAAGACGATCTTGGAACGGAAATCCGATGGTTCCACTAGTTCCATTAGGTGATTTCGGGGTTGGGAGCGCGTTCGGAATGTATTTTGGAGGTCCGTAGCTCAATTAGGCTTGAAATGCCGAAGGTTGAAATTTTGGCGAATCCGAACGATAGGCGAGATTTTGATCCGGGGGTCGGAATGGAATTCCGACAATTTTTGTAGCTTCGTTATGTGATTTTGGATATGTCCGCAAATTTTCAGCTCATTCGGACGTCGTTTGGTCGGGTTTTAGATCGAATGTGCAATTCGGAAAGTTTTAAGAAATTTAGGCTTGAATTCGATGTGAATTATGGGTTTTGATGTTGTTAGACGTGTTTTGATGATTAGAATAAGTTCGTATCATGTTTTGGAATAGGTTGGTGGTTTTCGTTGGGATCCCGGGGTCTCGGGATGAATCCGGGGGTCCAATCGGGCTATTTCATGCATTTTGGAAATGCTGTTAACTGCTGGTGTGTGCTGCAGACGAATGCTCTATGCGATTGCAATGGGCTAATGCGATCGCATAGAAGGATTTGGAGAGGCCAAGTATTTGTTCTATGCGATCGCGGGCATGGATATGCGATCGCATAGTTCTGGAAAGTTGTTCTCTGCGATCGCGTACAGTCCTATGCGATCGCATAGTGTATAGAGAAGAGGGGTCCCAGGTCCAGCTTTTGTTCTATGCGATCGCGGAGCGGGGCATGCGATCGCATAGGTATATTTTGGTGAGCATTGCGATCGCATTGAGGACTATGCGATCGCATAGAGTAGTTTGGCGAGGGTCAAAATTTGTTCTATGCGATCGCAACAGGGATCATGCGATCGCATAGAGTAAAAATGTCTGGCAGTGACTTAAGTCCAGAAACATTTCAGCCGCGACCCATAAATCAAAAACGCCATTTTTGAGCTCCAAGAGAGGGAATTGAAGGGGAAACGCTGGGATATCACCGGGAAATCATCGGGGGTAAGTTTCTTGACCTTAATTCGTTGGTTTATCATGAAATCCATGATTATTTCACTGAAATTGGAAGATTAAAGGTGGGTTTGAGCCCTAGGCCTAAATTTTAGGAAACCTTTGATTTGAATGGGCAAACGGAGTCCGATTTCGATAAATTTTATATGCACAGACTCGTATTGAGATAAGGAACCCGAATATATAATTTCCGTGATTTTTCGATAAGCGTACCGGAAGTCGGGTTTTGGCAACTTGTGGGTTTTGGTGAATTTTGAGTTAATTTGATTGGGTAATGCCCAATTGGCCTATTTTGATGTGATTCTATTGATTTTTATCGGATTCTACACTTGTGGAGGCCGACATTCGTGGCAAGAGAGTTGTTTCATAGCGGTTTTGTATCGGAGTCGAGGTAAGTGGCTTGTCTAACCTCGTGTGGGGGAATTCTCACCCCTAGGATATTATGTGATAGTTTAAATGCCTTGTACGCGAGGTGACTGGCGTGTACATGTGCTGGTTGTTGAAAACGCACTTTAATTAAAATGTTCTATGAGCGATATTCCTGTCTTTGGCTGTTAATTTGATATTTTTACCCGGTAGTGGTTAGGAAAGCATGATTAGGTAGTACTTAACCGTTTAGTTGCCTAATTGCCTTGTTTGAACTCCTTGATAATTATCGGCACTATTTTTCGGTGAAGTTATATTTAAGCATAATTATTCTCTCTGTGGATTCCTTTATTGGTTGTGCTTGTGGACTACGGGTTCGATTCCCGAGATCCTGATTTATTGGTAGGACTACGGGGTCGATTCCCGAGATCCTGAGTTATTGGTAGGGACTACGGGTTTGATCCCCGAGATCCTGAGTTATTGGTAGGGACTACGGGTTTGATCCCCGAGATCCTGAATTATTGGTAGGGACTATGGGTTTGATCCCCGAGATCCTGAGTTATTGGTAGGGACTGCGGGTTCGATTCCCGGAGATCCCGAGTTATTGATTATTTATTGAGACATGGGCTGTGGGTTCGATTCCCGGAGACCCAGAGGTACTGTCAATGGGACTGTGGGTTCGATTCCCACAGGTCCTGGACTGATTTTTATTGAGTTGACTAATGGTTGTTAGCTTAATTATAGACTATTGCAGTAATCATTTATTGTTGTAAATTTCGGAAACTAATATCATTTAAACTGCTTATTATTGTTATCATCATTATATTATTGTTTTCTCAGTAGGGCCCTGACCTTCCTCGTCACTACTCCATCGAGGTTAGGCTTGGCACTTACCGAGTACCGCCGTGGTGTACTCATGCTACTCTTCTGCACACTTTTGTTGTGCAGATCCAGGTACATCAGAGCAGGCTCGTGCTAGGTGATCCCGCAGCTTTCTGGGAAACTTCGAGGTATGATCTGCTACGTCCGCGGATCCGGAGGCTTCCCTTCTACTCTAGAAGTACTAGTTGATATTTTTCTTCATTTCGTTGTTAGATACTCTTTACATATAGAGCCACAGTTGTATTTCTCTTTTAGTCCTGTGTTACCGTGGGGTTCCGGATCTTGGTAGTGTTTTATTCATTGTGTGACGGATGTATGTGCCAAGCGGCACGAAGTACATATCTTTTATGCTATTTTTATGCTGTTTCTTATTTAAGTGTTTATAACTTGTATATTCCGCAACGTGTTAGGCTTACCTAGTCGTGGGAACTGGGTGCCATCACGACATGTTAATAATTGGTGAACTAGGGTCGTGACAGGAAACCACGCAAAGCACTATCTCATGCTACACAATACAGAACTACCTTTAAACTTTAACACACTATCATTTTATCCCCTTTCAGCTTATGTGAGTAAATTATTTAGAAATCTCATTTTTAGCTTCTTTCTTTCATGATAACATACCAATACCTGGGTACAATCTCAAGTAGTGCAAGTCTGCACTCAAATCAGCCCCTCGGGCTCAGCACTCCTTAACAATTTCCACCAGGAGATCCGGTCAATAAGGCAAATAATGCATGTGTGCCAGTAATGTATGAGTGCTAAATGTTATGCCACGTAGTACACGTAAACCAATGTATGTGCAATGCATATGATGCTGTGGCGTACAACCCAATCCATGCAAAGGCGCCCGCGCTCACTGTGGGGGTTCAGACTCCGGAGGGGCTCCTACAGCCCAAGCGCAATATCAATATCACACCTGCTGCGGCGCGCAACCCGATCCATATACCACTGCGGCGTGCAGTCCGATCCATGCATGTGTATGCATATGCTCACATAAATCGTCATGCCCTAACATATGGCCCTCGGCCCCAATTAGTCTAACAAATAATCAAGAAAGCCCCTCGGGCAACAGTATCATATTAGCTCACAGCTAAAAATATCATTAAGACCTTGTGCAAGTTTTTCATAACCTTATAAAAATGCTGAATAGCAAAATACCATTTAAAACCTTACATTTAGATAAAAATACGCACAGTGTTATCAAGACAATGATACCAATCCTTGAAGGATTCAAATAATCGGCACGAAGCCCAAACATGATAATTAGTCCAATTCATGATAATTAATATCTTTATTGAGGCATCAATTTCATTTCAAACAATTAGGTGTTATTATTTATTACGCGGGACGGACCAAGTCACAATCCCCAATGGTTCTCTACCCCATGCCCGTTATCCGGCGTGCAAGTCACCGCAACACAGCACTAAGATGTGCAAGTCCGGGGTTTACTAACCCTTAGGACATCATTTACAAGTATTACATACCTCGAACCGGCGAAAACTCATGCCCGCGATGCCTTTTCTCCTCAAACTTGTCTCCAAGCGCGTCCAATCTATCTAAAATCATAAGTAATACATCATAATATGCTAATGTGACATAACCCAATCGAAAGAACTCGAAAAATACTCAAAATCACGAAATTTGCAGAACCCGAGCCCCGGGCCCACATTCTAAAAAATTACGAAATTCACATTTCTGGAATCCTCGTCTCGCCACGAGTCCGTACATACAAAGAACTCTCAATTCGGACCACAAATGGCCCTTCAAATCATAAATTTAAGATTTTTGCTCCAAGCCCTATTTTCTTGATTTTTTGCCATAAATTCATGAATTCAATGGATTATTCTTGTATAAAAACATGTAATTTACTCATACAACTTACCTCCAACGATTCCCAGTCGAAACCCCTTCATTTCCCGTCCAAAACCTCTCAAGAGTGACCAAAAATGGTGGAAAAATGGGTTATTTTCGCGACTGGAATGTTTTAAAACATTCTGCCCAGGCGTTTTGTTCATCGCGATCGCGGGAAATGCTTCGCGATCGCGGAGAACAAATTTCTGGCCAAAACATTACCCTTCGCGATCGCGGGAAGGGCTTCGCGATCGCGGTGCATAAATTCTGGTTCTTCAGTATAATGGTCATAACGTTTTGCACATAACTCCAAATGACAAAAGGTTTGATGTTCTGGAATCTAGACACATAGGGCTATGACTTTCATTTGTTGCTCATTTCTTGAATCCTTATACATTTTGAGATATATACTTCCCAATGCATACATGTGTATTAAAGATCCTCCTCGGACAGCCTATAGTTTAACATCCATAACATTTTACACAAACATCCAAATCACTATTTCCTTATCTTTGTGAACACTAGACAAGATGAGCTATGACTTTAGTTTTTGAGTCACCTCAAAATTCCTTGTAGATAAAAAGATATGAGCTTCCGAAGTAGGACCTGCGCGACAGAAATTCCTTCTTCGCGATCACAAAGAGCTTTACTCGATCGCGATTCATTAAGGTTTTTCTCAGATTTTACTCACCGCGATCGCAACCAATTCCCCGCGATCGCATAGAGCACTGCTGTAGCCAAAAACCAGCAGTTAAAAATGGCTTAAAAATGGTCCAAAACCACCCCGAAACTAACCCGAGGCCCCCGGGACCTCAATCAAAAGTACCAACACGTCCTATAATCTTATTCAAACTTGTTCCAATCATCAAAACTCTATCGTTAACATCAAAATCGTCCGTTTTCAACAAATTCAAGCTTATGTTTAACTTTAACTTTCAAAATTCATATTCAATCCGAAACCCAACCAAATGACGTCCGAATGACCTGAAATTTTGCGGAAAAGTCCAAAATCACCTAACGAAAGCTACTACAACTCTCACAATTCCATTTCAACTCCCGGATCAAAATATCACCTATCAACCGGAATTTCCCAAAATACTAATTTCGCCAAAATATGCTAACTTCTTCACCGGACCTCCAAAATTACTTTTGATTGCGCTCCTAAGTCACATTTCATCATCCGGAGCTAACCGAATCATCAGAATTCGATTCCGAGTACTCTAACTCATAAGTCAACATCCGGTTGACTTTTCCAACTTAAGTCTTCTTAAAAGAGACTAAGTTTCTCATTTCTTAACAAAATTACTCCAATTTAATTCTAACGCACCCAAAACGGATAATTAAACATAAGGCAACACAATGTGGGAAACACGGTGCGGTTACACCTGAGACGATGGTTCGGATCGTCACATTTTATAAGGACTCCACCAACTCTGAGGAATTTTTCTCTTCGACTAAGGCCCACCACAAACTCAGAGGTGGGAAAATATGCTATGCTCCTACTCCCAACCTTTCTCCTACGTCCAAGAGAGAGCATGAGTAATTGGTTAAATCGTAATAGTAGACCTAATGGTGTGATAGAAGATAATCATATGAATTTTATCATATAGAACTGTAGGGGTGCACTATCAGGAATTTAGACGACATTTTAGGTCTCTTCTAGACTACAACACGCCCGCCTTAGTAGTTCTTTTAGAAACACACTGTCAAACACATCAACAAATGAAGTATGATTTTCAGTTTGATGGTACGCTGGAAGTTGCTGGCACGGGAAATTCTAGAGGAACTATGATTTTATGGTAAATGAGGGCTACACACAAACTATGACTTGCTGTTTAATTGGCCTAAATCTATTACCTTTATTTCGTATTTAAATATCAAATACGAATGACTATAGGCCATATATTATTCACAGTTTAGTCATATTATTATTTTGTACATATAGATTAACAGATATATGGTGGGTATATTTGATATCGACCTTAGAGATTTTGATAGTTTACAATGAGATACGATAGTTTACAAGTAGCATCAGTACAAATGATATTCTCCTATACAAGACGTGGTAAATTTTCCCAAATTTTATTAAATATATGATTTCATTCATAACTAATTTAACTAGGACGCAATAAATTTAGATATTTTTATATTCTAGGTGTTCCTGGCAATCAGTGTCCCACAGGTTGCATTGGACGATATACTTCTATAGGCCAATTATTAATAACCAATATCATAGTAATATTAGCTAGTCTAATTGCTATTCTTGACATGAATAGTGGGTATATGCTTCCAAAGCCCATTGGAGGTTGTACATGTAATAATAGGACATGAGGTTGTCCACATATTAATAGAACATGAGGTTGTCCACGTGATAATAGGACATGAGGTTGTCCACCTTTATGTCCTATTATCAAGCGGACAACCTCATGTCCTACTATCAGGCGGACAACCTCATGTCCTATTATCAGGTGGACAATATATCCATTGGAATATTGTCCAACCTATCAAATTCCAGTTGTCAACCTATTTAATCAGGATTTCGAGCCTGATTTGGGACAATTTTAAATGCCAACTTACTCTTCAATTACTGGAATTTCAAGTCCACCTATATTATATAATATAGTAGGGACTCAAATAGTAAACTTATTGATACAAATCATATTAGTAAACATGCCTATACGGTTTAATACCACCAAGTAGATTAAACCTTAAAATAGACATATTCGAACAGATTGTCAATTTACTAAATACATTGTTATAAACTCTATTTATTTTTAATTGAGTCTTAAAAAATGTATTCCATTGTTAAAATCAAGTATTCAATATATGTACAAACATTTAATATATGTGAAATCCTATAATCATTTATTTCGTATTAGTCATCTTTGTAATTTCCTATTAAATCTATAGCAACCATAGATTTATATGAAGAGTATAGCATTTATGGTAGCTAAATTGAATTTCCCCGATTTTTAAGACAATCGGCGTGAGCACGTGATTTTTGCCCTATATGAGAATTACTCCCAAAATGTTCAAAATAAAATAATTTTTGTGTCGTTTGCAATTATTGTGGATTTTTGAGTTAATTTTCTCTTATTGTTTACGTCTGTTTGTGCGTGTTTGCCTACTAAATTAAGAAAATACCAAAAAATAAGTCATTCGCATCTAGTATTTGATTTCTACACTTTTGTTTAATCAAGGAGATTGTTGTTGTATCAAAAATGAAAAAAGAAAAATCACAAGGAATATATACTTTTACATTTTTAACAGGTAATGTCCTAATTGAGCAATTTTAGTGTTATTTAATTATGTGTGATAATTATTAGAAGTTAATTATTATTTTTGGTAGGTTAATCTAGTTTTGTAATTTAATTTAGGATTTCTAGAATTTTAGTATTGGAAAAGAAATGTGAGAGAAATCAATAAAAAAGAGAAAGAAAACAGATTGGGCCAGTTCTGAAAAAGAAAAGCCAAGCCCATATGGCACCAAAACAACTAAGCCCAAACGAATTACTCCCAAGACCTAATCCCTCAGCTCGATACCCCTCACCCGACCCCGTTTTTATTTAAACGACTGATCTTGGCCGTTGGATTCTTGTGATCCAACGGTCCAGATTATTCAATACAATTAATATACCAAAACCCCCCAAAATACCCATACCCGTCTCATTCCCCAAACCCTAAAGCTTCTTCTCCTTCTTCTCCAAAAAATGCCGCCGCCTAACCACCCTAATTCGCCGGCCGGAAATCGCCTCCACCGGCGGAAGTAGCCCAAACCACCCCAGTTTAACACCGTAGAATCTCCCAACTCCCCTCTACACTAATCTTGTAACCATTTGTTTCGAATCGGTCCCCAACTGCTCGAATCTTCAATTGAAGATTCGAACCAAAACCAAAACCATCCTAACGAACCCCAAATTTGTACCATATCATCCCCTGACATCCCTCATGCCCCGAATAACCTTGGTTCCCTTCAAATCCGACCAGAAATCCAAAATCCCCAATTTCGGCCATATGAACCCTAAATACGGAATTTTTCTTTTTTTCTTTAAATTGAGGTCTAATAGACCTTAATTGGAATGTTTTCATTTGAAAACATCTCAATTAAGGTCCGTTAGATTCCAAAATTCAAGTTTCGAGTGTATCGGCCAGATTCTGTTCGTGTTAATCCTTCACTGTTAAGGTATTTTTTCTATCTTTATTCTTATTTTGTTTTGTTTGCTAATTGAGTGATAATTTTCATTTTTGTTTTTATTTTTTGTTAAACCTTCTATTCTACTCTTTAAGACCATTTATTTGGTCATTTATTTTTCTGTTTTGCTTATTTTATTGTGTATGTTGTAGGATAGATATTCGCTTCGATTAGCGTCGTCGAATAATTAAATTCATATTTTTTTGTTTCTGTCCGAAAATCGTGAATTACTGATATTATTCATCGATTTGTTGTTTGTCGATTCTCATGTGTTGTGATCGATTTAACGAATGTCGTCGTTTAAATTCGCGAAGTTGTTGTTTGAAAGCTCGGATAGTGATCAACATTGTTGTAGTCATTATTGGATTGAGTTTTGGTTGATTGTGAATGAATTTAGGGATTGAATTGGTTATAGCTGTTACTCAATAGTTGAGGGCCGCTATTAACTTTTAGGGGGTAATTAAGCAGTCAATTAGTTAGGGGCTGTTGTTAAGAGGTGATAATTGAGTAAGGGGTACTTTTTAATATTAATTAAGGGGTATACATTTGTAGGGTTGAAAAGAGAGGTGCTAGTTGGACTTTGAGGGTTGAAATTGGACAACAATTAGGATTTTAACTGATTGAAAGGGGGCTGGTTATGTTTTTCAGTCTATAAGAGGGAGGATTTTCATAGAGAAAAGAGGACTTAACTTTTGAAAAGAAGGGCAGACTTCTACAGACTGGAAAATACACTGAAAACACAACACATACACTGAGTATTCTATTGGGTATATGTAGTTCAACCCCAAGTTTAATAGCTAGTTTGCTCCTATTAGTTCATAATTTGACTGCTGGGAGTTTTTGTTAAGGTTTGTAGTATCAAGTTCAAAGTTGAATTGGTGTTGTGTTTGAAACATTCTGATTAGGTACTGGTTTTGGAAGTTCTAGTTCAAATTTCAAGTTCATTTGAGCTTATTTGAGCTGTTTGTATTTGAGTGTCCTGGTATGGTTGCATTGTGTTTCTATTGAGGTTGCCTGGGTTTGTCTTGAAGTTGTTTTGGTCCAAACTACTACTGTTTTGGTTGACTACTATCGGTTACTTGCTGTTTGCTGTTTGGTTTACAACTTTTCTGGGTTTTCTTGAGTTTAATCAAGTTGCTACTGCTGATATGTTGTTGCTGTACCTACTGACATTCACCTTCTTCTTCATTATCTTACTTCCAGGTATCTCTTATGAATTCATATAAGCTTGATGAACCATGTAGTTGATTTGAAGAATAAATGCAGTAAAGAACTCATCGAAGAAGAAATCTAAGTTTATAACATTTATTGTCTAGTGTAATAGGATCTGCTTATTTAAAGTTTGTATCATTTGAATATTTGGACTGTTACTTGAACCTTCAGTTTGTAGCCAAAAATTGTTTCATGTGGATTAAGTTCTTTTAGTATTTTTGCTTGCAAGTATAACTCTCTTCTAAAACTTTACATTGTTTAGCTATTGATTTACGTGTTAAGAAAACTGTAAATAGATAGTTTTGTTGCTCTTGATTAATTTGAGAGGTAAATGGACTCTTTTGACACTGTTTCACCAAAGTTTTCTTTAGTTTAAAATTTCCATTCGAAAGTGCAGTGTTGTGTTTGAAATTTGAAAGAAAAGATTGAAGATGGATCTTGGTTTGGTTTAAATTCTTCAAAGGAATCCCTGTGATCCAACATATTCCAACAGTTCTTAAATTGCATAACAATTATTAAAGTGGCAATTTTTTCGGGCAGTATGGCAAATTTTGTCCTTCTTTGCATTGTAATTTTGTCAATTTTCACTTCTGAAATGATTTGAATTAGCTAAATGGTTATTTTTTTGTAAGTTTTGTGTAGTAACAATATCAAGATAAGTGACATTTTGTGAGGTGTGCATATTAGCCAGGTGTTTAATTTATGGCCTTTACAAATTAATATAGAAATGCATTAATTAGAAAAAATTGAGGTGCGCCACGCCCAACCAAAATGACAATTGCATGACCCTCGTGTAAATTTCATAACCTATATGTAAAGGTGATCAAAACTTATAGCTTTGCTTTACAACCGATTTAGATTAGTGTTACGATTATATATACGTTTCGTGTAATATAATTGTAAATCTAATTCTAAAGAATTAATTTGGAATATGCGTTCGCGTAATTTCGATCAAAATTTTCTTAATAATAAAATGGGTTACAGTTTATTAATTAATTTTTGTTTTATAAATTATTAAAAAACGAGGTTAACAGTAAGTTTCAATTAATTCTTTCACGGCTTTAACTGTTATTAGTAACGTATTTTGTATAATTACAAATTAAGCTTTAGTAGTATATATATATATATATATATATGTATACATATATATAATTATGTATTTAATTTTTCTTATACGATTCCTTTATATCAAATTTTATTGGGCAATATGTAGGCCAGTGTTTAATTTAGTTAGTGACATTCTGTTAGTAGTTAATTCCATGAGTTCTAAAATTGATTAATTTAATTAATTAGAAAATGGTTAGTTTATTTTATATATATTTTTCATGCTATATGTCATTTCAGGCTTTAGTAATGCATATTTACAAAATATGTTATGAAACGAGGTTTTAATTAATATAAGTTTGCACTTACAATTTTTTTGTTTAATTAGGATATTTTTTTGTATATTTTGAGGTAAAATAATATATATAGTTATTTTAGATTTATTTATTTTTAACAAAATGAGACAAGTTTCAATATAAAATTATGGGATCTTCCTAGATATACATGCGTTAAAAATGCTTAGATTTCGGGATATGTCGTTTAGCAAATTTTACAGCATTCCCAAAATAATATTACGCTAGCATCTTTAGGTACGTACTTAATAAAATTACCTCCCTAAACTCGGGAATACATTTATGTGACCCCAATCCAAATCCCAATGAAGTCGGAATACATCAAAAAATTACGGACACATTTATGTGACGAAATTCGAGATATATTCTCACGACGTTATAATTTTCTTCTAAAGAGATAAAAACAGTTCGAAGTGATAGTTTGCACATTAGTTCATATTTGTTAAAAAATTAGATAATCAAGCCGAATATAAACAGTTAAGCGACCGTGCTAGAACCACGGTACTCGGGAATGCCTAACACCTTCTCCCGGGCTAACATAATTCCTTATCCGGATTTCTGGTACGCAGACTGTTTAACAAAGTCAATCTTTTCCTCGATTCGGGATTCAAACCGGTGACTTGGGACACCATAAATCTCCCAAATGGCGACTTTGAATTAATAATTAAATCCTGTTTCGAGCTTATGATAAAGTGTTGTATTTTGGCTTTATTATCTGATATTTTTATATGACATATACTTAATGTGAAAAAGGATGATTTTTACCGCTTTGATATTATTTGAACTGTATATATAAACTGTGCCGAAACCAATCTCCTCTTCGAGTCTTCTAAATCATGAAGAAAGGTGCACTTCGTGTGAGTTATTTTCTATATAGTGTCTAATTCCCTCTTTAGAACGAGGTTTGGATAAGTTGCAAAACCGGTGAAGCTTCTGTATTCCTGGGTTGCTGCCTCCTCCTCGGCTCGAGTCGTCCGTTCGGGTAAGCCAGGTCTAGAACAATAAACCCAGGTTTTTAAACCTAGAATAACAAAGCCTCATGCCGGATCCCTAGTAGGAACATTTGTTTGCGTCATGTTGCATTCGACTTAGGGGACTCAACACAGTGGTTGGGTCCGTCTAGGACAGGTGACCTGAAATGAAAAGACCATCCTGCTGCATCCTGTTTGTTTTACGCATTTATTTGCTTCAGACTTGCATGCCTACCGGTTTTTAAATATTGAGAGAAATGAAAAAAAAATTTCAAAATAGTTACAGAAGAAAAAAACATTTTTTTTAAAATAAAAACAAATGTGTGTTTTATTCTTAAAATAAAATAAAAAAATAGTTTACTTGTTTATCAATAAAATAAAAAATAGTTTGTTTCATTTACAGATTGTAGTTTGTTTTTATTAAACCGAACTACGCGGGTTTGATTCTCACACGGTGTGAGATACGTAGGCAACCCTTATCGGGTCCAACTTCCCCTTTGGCAAAAATAAATGGTCAAAACTAATTTTTCATCGTAAATAAGTCGGTGATGCCATTTTCAAAAACAACCGAATGTTCCCGAAAAGAGCGTCGGAAAGCTGATTTTGTATGAACAGCCACCTTTGGGTCAACTTTTAGATTTTGATCGATTAACCCACACAACCTTAAAATCTTTGTCCTCGAGGCGTTGAAAGGCCGTGTTTGAAAACTGAGTCTTTTATAGAGTACAATTTTTTTTTAGTAAAATAAAGTTGTTTTTTTAATCACCTTAATAAATGTGCAGGATGAGCACAAATCAGAACGAACCATTTTTAGTCTTTAGCGAGGTCCCTCAACAGCTCCACGTGTGGTGGAATGATTTGAAAGACAGTAGTAAAAAGATACTGGAAAGAATTTTGGGAGGTTTTGTCAATCTGCTAAATATCAAGCCAAGGAAAGATATCATCGAGGCGCTGATATCGTTTTGGGATCCAACCCGCAATGTGTTCCGTTTTGCTGACTTTGAACTTACACCCACGCTAAAGGAGATTGCAGGCTATGCAGGATTAAATGGAAAACTAAGAGGACAATACATGCTTTCGCCAAGACTGGTATCTCCACATAGGTTTCTCGATTTGCTAAGCATTAGTCGGAAGGTGCAAAATGATGATTTATCGGGAGGATGTTGCGCTCTCCAATTCTTATATCAATGGTATGGTACTCCTCAGGGTTTTGAAGACTCAAATCTTGGACTAACTCACACTGGGAATAGAACCAAGTGGGAGGCCAGACGAATTCTAGCGTTCATAACGGCGTTCCCGGGGATTGTGATTTGTCCACGCAAAGATAAGAAAATAGAGATAAATCTTGTAGGAATAGCCGATGTTGCAATCAAAAAAGCTACCAGCATGGTAGTCCCTTTGGTTTTGTCCGAAATCTACCGAGCCCTGACTATATGCCGAGAAGGGGGCGACTTCTTCCAAGGATGCAATCTGTTACTCCAATTGTGGATGCAAGAACACCTCCATCACCGGGCGCGATACATGAACCGTGGGTTGACTGGAAAAAGCTGTATTAGTGGCTTTGAAGAACGGATGATAGGCGTTGTATTCCCCGAAAGGGTCGAAGCATGGCTTACACGATTAAGTTCAATAAAGGCCGACCAGGTTGAATGGGCGTACGGGTGGTTACCTGATATTGAAGCAGTGTACATGGCAGCCGAAGAATGTTATATTCTTCTGATGGGGGTTCGTAGTATCCAACCATATGTTCCTCATCGGGTATTGCGTCAATTGGGAAGATTCCAGGTTATTCCTACTGATGAAGATCTAAGCAAGCACGCCGTTGAATTGAGCCTAGGAGTTGTATTCCCCGAAGAAAAGATTAGAAAGCTATGGCATGAATGTAGATTCCTTGAGCCTAAGACTATGGCTCGAGAACTGGCTAAGGGTGAGGTAGACCCAAAGTACAATGTTTTGTTCGGGAAAAGGTTTCAGATTCGTCAGAAATCTGCTAAAAGAGCCCATGTCCAACAGTTCACGGATGATTCGCAAGAACAATGGAATTGGCTAGCAAAGGAAGAAGGTTACAGGACGAAGATTGGCAAGATAGAACAGCAGGTCCAGGACCTTCAATTCGAGAAGAGTATGCAAGTTGCTGCAGATGAGGAAGTCAAAAAGAAATTGGCTCAAGAAAAGGACGCTCTCAAGGCTCGAATCTGGCGAATCAGAAAAGAAGCCAACAGCCAACCAAGAAGCCGAGCAGATCAAAGGTTGATGAACGAACTGAACCAACAATTCAAAGATAGCCAAGAAAAGTTGGAGAGGTCAGAGGCTAGCAGGGAAAGAATACAGGCTAGATGGGCAAGAGGTGCAACAGAACTGTCACGACCCTAGTTCACCAATTGTGAACATGTCGTGATGGCACCCAGTCCCCACGACTAGGTAAGCCTAATACGTTACGGAATATACAAGTTATAAACACTTAAACAAGAAACAGCGGAAAAATAGCATAAAAGATATGTAATCCGTGCCGCTTGGCACATACATCCGTCACATAATGAATAAAACACTACCAAGATCCGGAACCCCACGGTAACACAGACTAAAAGAGAAAATACAACTGTGGCTCTATGTGTAAAGAGTATCTAACAACGAAATGAAGACAAATGTCAACTAGTACTACTAGAATAGAAGGAAAGCCTCCGGATCTACGGACGTAGCAGATCATACCTCGAGGTCTCCAGAAAAGCTGCGGAAATCACCTAGCACGAGCCTGCCTCTGATGTACCTGGATCTGCACAACAAAAGTGTGCAGAAGAGTAGCATGAGTACACCACGGCGGTACTCAGTAAGTGCCAAGCCTAACCTCGATGGAGTAGTGACGAGGAAGGTCGTGGCCCTACTGAGAGAACAATAACAAAAAGACAATAACAATAATAAGCAGCTCAAATAATAATAAATCCGAAATAGCAATAATAAAGTGATTACTGCAACCGGCAAAAATTAAGCTAATAACAAGTAACAAAACTAAATCAACAAGTCCAGGACCTGTGGGAATTGAACCCACAGTCCCATTCTCAGTACCTCTGGGTCTCCGGGAATCGAACCCGCAGCCCATGTCTCAATAATATCTCAATAACTCAGGATCTCCGGGAATCGAACCCGCAGTCCCTACCAATAATCTCAGGATCTCGGGAATCGAACCCGTAGTCCACATTTCAATAATCTCAGGATCTCGGGAATCGAACCCGTAGTCCATATTTCGATAATCTCAGGATCTCGGGAATCGAACCCGTAGTCCATAATTCAGTAATCTCAGGATCTCGGGAATCGAACCCGTAGTCCATATTTCAATAATCTCAGGATCTCGGGAATCGAACCCGTAGTCCACATTTCAATAATCTCGGGATCTCGGGAATCGAACCCGTAGTCCATATTTCAATAATCTCGGGATCTCGGGAATCGAACCCGTAGTCCACATTTCACAGCAAGTAAAGGAATACACAGAGAGAAGTATAATATGCTTAACGATAACTTCACCGATGAATAGCGCCAGCGATTACCAAGAAAACTCAAGTAAGTCAATTAAGCAACTAGACAGTTAGATTCTATCTAATCATGCTTTTCTAACTACTACCGGGTAGGAATATCGAATTTAACAACTAAAAACAGGAATATCACTCATTGAACATTTTGAGTAAAGTATGTGTTCAACAACCAGCCGCATGTACACGCCCGTCACCTCGCGTACAAGGCATTTAAAGTATCACAATAATATCCTAGGGGTGAAAGTCCCCCACACGAGGTTAGACAAGCCACTTACCTCAACTCCGGTACAAAACCGCTAAGCAATAACCCTCTTGCCACGAATGTCGGCCTCCACAAGTGTACTATCTGATAAAAATCAATAGAATCACATCAAAATAGGCCAATTGGGCATTACCCAATCAAAATAACTCAAAATGCACCAAAACCCACAAGTTGCCAAAACCCGACTTTCGGTAGACTTATTGAAAAATCACGAAAATTATATTTTCGGGTTTCTTATCTCAATACGAGTCTAGGAATATAAATGTTACCAAAATCGGACTCCATTTGACCACTCAAATCAGAGATTTTCTAACATTTAGACCTAGGGCTCAAACCCATCTTTAATCCCCCATTTTCAGTGAAATAATCACGGATTTCATGATAAACCAACGAATTAAGGTCAAGAAACTTACCCCCGATGATTTCCCGATGATACCCCAGAGTTTCCCCTTCAAAATCCTCTCTTGGAGCTCAAAAATGGCATTTTTGTGTATGGGGGTCGCGGGTGTTATGTTCTGAACTTAAGCTCACTGCCAGACCCCTTTGCTCATCGCGTTCGCGTTACTGTTCACGCGTTCGCGATGAACAACTCAACTTCTTCTACGCGAACGCGACGCTCCACACGCGTCCACGAAGCACAATTTCCCTTCCTCAACGCGAACGCGATGACTTCCACGCGTTCGCGAAGAACAACCTTCCAATCGCCCGTTTTTCTTCTACGCGTACGCGACACCTGGGACGCGAACGCGGTGCTTCCTCTTTCCCTTCTACGCGATCACGACTCAAGGGACGCGAACGCGATGCTTTGCCCTACCATGCCTACGCGAACGCGGCCATTGCCACGCGAACGCGTAGGCTTAACGTCTGCTGCACTGCTGCTGCATTTTCTACAGAAATTTCCAAGTTCCAAATGCCGCTTGATGGTCCGAATTCATCTCGAGGCTTCCGGGACCCCAACGAAAACCACCAACATACTCCAAAACACGATACGAACTTATTCCAATCATAAAAACACGTCTAACAACATCAAAACCCATAATTCACATCGAATTCAAGCCTAAATTCCTTAAAACTTTCCGAATTTCACATCCGATCTAAAACCCAACCAAACGACGTCCGAATGACCTGAAAATTTGCGACATATCCAAAATCACATAACGAAGCTACAGAAATTGTTGGAATTCCATTCCGACCCCCGGATCAAAATCTCACCTATCGTTCGGATTTGCCAAAATTTCAACCTTCGGCATTTCAAGCCTATTGAGCTACGGGCCTCCAAAATACATTCCGAACGCGCTCCTAACCCCGAAATCACCCAACGGAGCTAATGGAACCATTGGATTTCCGTTCCGAGATCATCTTAACACTGTTCCGGCTACGGACCGTTTTCTAGCTTTAAAGCTCTCATTTAGGGACTAAGTGTCCCAAAATGCTCCAAATTTCAGAACCGACTCTCTCGGCAAACCACAATAGCAGAAATGAACTTAGGGGAACAGTTAAATTAGGGATTGGGGCGTAATTTTCTAAAACGACCGGTCGGGTCGTTACATCTTCCCACACTTAAAGATTCGTTCGTCCTCGAAAGAGCATAGAAAACATACCTGGAGTAGTGAAAAGATGAGGGTACTGGCTGCGCATATCCTGCTCGGTCTCCCAAGTCGCCTCCTCGACCGGCTGGCCCCGCCACTGAACCTTTACCGAAGCGATATTCTTTGACCTTAGCTTTCTGACCTGTCTGTCTAGAATGGCTACTGGCTCCTCAACATAAGATAGATCCTTGTCTAGTTGAACGGATGTGAAATCCAACACATGCGACGGGTCACCATGGTATCTCCGGAGCATGGAGACATGAAATACGGGGTGAACTCCGGCTAGGCCGGGAGGTAAGGCCAACTCATAAGCAACCTCCCCAACACGCCTCAAAATCTCAAAAGGGCCAATAAATCTAGGACTCAACTTTCCATTCTTCCCAAACCTCATAACGCCCTTCATGGGCGAGACTCGAAGCAGAACCCGCTCACCAACCATAAAAGCCACATCGCGAACCTTCTTGTCCGCATAACTCTTCTGTCTAGACTGGGCCGCACGAAGTCTGTCCTGAATCACCTTGACCTTGTCCATAGCCTCCTGAACCATATCAGTACCTAGCAACCTGGCCTCGCCCGGCTCAAACCAACCAATGGGAGACCTGCACCTCCTACCGTATATGGCCTCGTACGGTGCCATCTGAATACTAGACTGGTAGTTGTTGTTATAAGCAAACTCCGCCAGTGGCAACAAGTGATCCCATGAACCTCCAAACTCAATCACGCACGCACGGAGTATATCCTCCAAAATCTGAATAGTGCGCTCGGACTGCCCATCAGTCTGGGGGTGAAATGCTGTGCTCAGCTCTACCCGAGTACCTAACTCCTGCTGTACGGCTCTCCAGAACCGTGAAGTGAACTGAGTGCCTCTATCTGAAATGATGGAAACTGGAATACCATGCAGCCGAACTACCTCCCTGATAGAGATCTCCGCCAGTCGCTCCGATGAATATGTAGTGCTCAGCGGTATAAAATGGGCGGACTTGGTCAGCCGATCCACAATGACCCAAATGGAATCAAACTTCCTAACCGTCCGTGGAAGTCCGAGATACAAAGTCCATGGTAATGCGCTCCCATTTCCACTCGGGAATCTCAATCTGCTGCATCAATCCACCCGGACGCTGATGCTCATACTTCACCTGCTGGCAGTTGAGGCATCTGGAAACATAATCAACTATATCCCTCTTCATCCGCCTCCACCAGTAATGCTGTTTCAAGTCCTGATACATCTTCGCGGCTCCCGGATGGATGGAATACCGCGAGCTATGGGCCTCTTCTAGAATCAGCTCTCGAAGATCATCTATATTGGGCACACAGATGCGCCCCTGCATTCTCATAACTCCATCATCTCCGATGGTAACATCTCGAGCATCACCACGCCGAACTCTATCCTGGAGGACAAGCAAATGAGAGTCGTCGAACCGACGCTCCCTGATGCGGTCAAATAGAGAAGACCGAGAAATCACACAAGCCAGAACCCGGCCTGGGCTCCGAAAGATCCAATCTAACAAACTGCATGGATAAAGCTCGAACATCCATCGCCATAGGCCTCTCCGAAATTGGTAGGTATGTCCAAACTCCCCAAACTCTCTGCCCGACGACTCAAGGCATCGGCAACCACATTAGCCTTGCCCGGATAATAGAGAATAGTAATATCATAGTCCTTCAGCAGCTCCAACCATCTCCTCTGACGCATATTCAGGTCCTTCTGCTTAAGCAAGTGCTGCAAGCTCCGGTGATCACTGTAGATCTCACAAGGAACCCCATATAAATAATGACGCCAAATTTTCAAGGCGTGAACAATGGCAACTAGCTCCAAATCATGAACAGGGTAATTCTTCTCGTGCACCTTCACTGTCTCGACGCGTAGGCAATCACCCTACCATCCCGCATCAATACCGCACCGAGTCCAACTCGTGAGGCATCACAATCTACAAGTATAGGACCCCGAACCCGTAGGCAACATAAATATAGGGGCCGAAGTCAAAGCTCTCTGAGCTTTCGAAAGCTCGCCTCACACTCGTCTCTGTCCACCGAAAAGGGGCACCCTTTTGGGTCAATCTAGTCATATGTGCTGCAATCGAAGAGAACCCCTCTACGAAACGACGGTAATAGCCCGCCAAACCAAGGAAACCGCGAATCTCAGTAGCGGAGGAGGGTCTGGGCCAACTCTGCACAGCCTCCACCTTCCTCGGATCTACTCGAATACCATCACTCGACACTACGTGGCCCAAAAATGACACTGAACTCAACCAGAATTCACATTTAGAGAACTTGGCATAAAGCTGCTTCTCCCTCAGAATCTGAAGCACTATCCTCAAATGCTGCTTGTGCTCTTCCCGGCTCCGGGAATATACTAGAATATCATCAATGAAGACAATCACGAACGAGTCCAAATAAGGCTTGAACACACTGTGCATCAAATGCATAAAGGCTGCAGCCCAAAAGACATCACGAGGAACTCATAGTGACCATACCGGGTCCTGAAGGCAGTCCTCGGGATATCTGGCTCCCGAATCTTCAGCTGGTGATACCCAGAGCGCAAATCAATCTTAGAAAACACCTGTGCGCCCTGTAGCTGGTCAAATAAATCATCAATACGGGGCAAAGGATACCGGTTCTTCATTGTAACCTTGTTCAGCTGACGATAGTCAATACACATACGCATAGAATCGTCCTTTTTCTTCACAAACAATACAGGAGCACCCCAAGGCGAAACACTGGGTCGAATGAAACCCTTGCCCAATAACTCCTGTAACTGATCCTTCAACTCCTTTAATTCAGGAGGAGCCATACGGTACGGTGGAATAGAAATGGGCTGAGTGCCTGGCAACAAGTCAATAGACAAGTCAATATCTCTGTCGGGCGGCATGCCCGGAAGATCAGCTGAAAATACATCAGCAAAGTCACGTACCACATGAACATAATCAATAGAGGGAGTGTCAATACTGACGTCCCGCACATAGGCTAGATAAGCAGCACACCCCTTCTCAACCATACGCTGAGCTCTGAGAAAAGAAATAACACGGCTAGGGGTGTGATCTAGAGTACCACTCCACTCAATACGTGGAATGCTTGGCATAGCCAGCGTCACGGTCTTGGCGTGACAATCAAGAATAGCATAATGGGGCGACAACCAGTCCATGCCCAGAATAATATCAAAATCGACCATCCCGAGCAGCAATAGATCCGCTATGGTCTCAAAATCACAAATGGTAACCAAACACGACCGATATACGCGGTCCACAACCAAAGAATCACCCACCGGAGTGGAAACATAAATGGGGGCACTCAAAGAATCCCGAGGCACACCCAGATGAGAAGCAAAGTAAGAAGACACATATGAAAAAGTGGAACCAGGGTCGAATAGAACCGATGCCTCCCCGTGACTAACCATAATAATACCTGTGATAACGGAGTCAGATGCAACAGCCGCAGCGCGATCAGGAATAGCATAGAATCTGGCCTGTCCCCCCTCTCGAGGGCGGCCTCTGGAACCCTGACCCCCGCCCCTGGATGGCTGGGCAGGTGGAGTGGCAGCTGGGGCTGGAATGATAGCCTGCTGGCCCTGAGAACCACGCGGATGCTGTGATGACTGATGAGGGGCTCCTCTCTTGCGCCTGGGGCACTCCCTAACCAGGTGGCGAGTATCCCCGCACTCAAAACAAGCTCTGGGAGGACGCGGTGGCTGTGACTGACCGGCCTCACCCCCACAAGTCTGACCCCTGGAAGGACCCCGCGCAGGAGGTGCACTGGAAACTGGGGGAGCATAATAAGGCTCCTGAGGTGCGGGAAGACCGGTAGTACTACCGGCTGCGGGCAATGCCGAGTGAACTGGACGACCGGAATAACCCCTGCCAAAACGACCGGCTGCTGAAGTGCGGGCACCAGAGAAATGGCCTGACTCACGAGACCTCTTGGCCTCTCTCTCTCTCCGCTCTCTAGGGAGCATACTCTCGATCCTCTTGGCAATGCTAACTGCCTGCTGATAAGATATATCTATCTCAAGTTCTCTGGCCATGCTGGATCGGATAGGCGGAACAAAGCCCTCAATAAATCTCCGCACTCTCTCCCGAACCGTGGCTACCAAAGCCGGTGCATGCCTGGCTAGACGGGTGAAACTGATAGCATACTCCGATACTGACATGGAGCCCCGTCGCAACCGCTCAAATTCCGAGCGCCAAGAATCCCTAAGGCTCTGTGGAACAAACTCCCTCAAAAAAAGATCTGAAAACTGCGTCCACGTCAATGAAGCAGACTCTTCTGGACTATCCAACTCATACGTGTGCCACCAATCATAAGCGGCCCCACGAAGCTGAAAAGCAGTGAAGGAAACCCCACTGGTCTCCACTATCCCCATGGTACAAAGAATACGATGACACTCCTCCAAAAAACCGAATGCATCATTGTAGCCAAACCACTGAACACTAGAGGATCATATTTCTTGAACCTCTCCAATCTACGCCGCTCGTCCTCGGAGGCAGCTGGCCAACCTCCGGGTTGTGCTGGGGCGGCAGGAGGCATAACAAAAATCTCTGGAACCTGTCCCACTGGCACTCGCTGCTCAGGTGTAGCGGCTGCAGGAGTCTGGGCCCCTCCCCCGGCCTGAGATGTAGCTGCAGTGAGAGGAAGCAACCCTGCCTGAGCTAAAGTGGTATACATACTCATGAACTGGGCCAGGGTCTCCTGGAGTGCTAGAGTAGTAGCAGTTGTAGTCGGTGTACTATGTGCCTGCGCTCCAACCTGATCCACCAATGGCACCTCAGCGACAGCGCGCGCGGGTGTTGTGGCTGCACCTCGGGCGCGTCCTCGTCCTCTACCTCGGCCCCGGCCTCTGACGGCGGCAACAGGGGGCGCGGGTACCTGATCATCGCGAGTAGATCGTGTCCTCACCATCCGTGAGAGAATAGAAAGCAGTAGTTTAGATTTTTGATGTCAAAAATGTCGCACGACAAGGAATCCAAAAGAAATGAAGAATTTCCTAAACAGTTACATAGCCCCTCGTAGATAAATACAGACGTCTCCGTATCGATCAGCGAGACTCTAAGTAACCGGTCTATGTCCCGTGACTCCTATGAACCTAGAGCTCTGATACCAACTTGTCACGACCATAGTTCACCAATTGTGAACATGTCGTGATGGCATCCAGTCCCCACGACTAGGTAAGCCTAATACGTTGCGGAATATACAAGTTATAAACACTTAAATAAGAAACAGCGGAAAAATAGCATAAAAGATATGTAATCCATGCCGCTTGGCACATACATCCGTCACACAATGAATAAAACACTACCAAGATCCGGAACCCCACGGTAACAACACAGACTAAAAGAGAAAATACAACTGTGGCTCTATGTGTAAAGAGTATCTAACAACGAAATGAAGAAAAATGTCAACTAGTACTACTAGAATAGAAGGAAAGCCTCCGGATCTGCGGACGTAGCAGATCATACCTCGAGGTCTCCAGAAAAGCTGCGGAAATCACCTAGCACGAGCCTGCTCTGATGTACCTGGATCTGCACAACAAAAGTGTGCAGAAGAGTAGCATGAGTACACCACGGCGGTACTCAGTAAGTGCCAAGCCTAACCTCGATGGAGTAGTGACGAGGAAGGTCAGGACCCTACTGAGAAACAATAATATAATGATGATAACAATAATAAGCAGTTTAAATGATAATAATTTCCGAAATAACAACAATAAGATGATTACCGCAACCGTCTACAATTAAGCTAACAACAAATAACCAACTCACTAAAACAAGTCCAGGACCTGTGGGAATCGAACCCACAGTCCCATTGACAGTACCTCTGGGTCTCCGGGAATCGAACCCGCAGTCCCTACAAATAACTCTCAATAAATCTCAGGATCTCGGGAATCGAACCCGTAGTCCACATTTCAATAATCTCAGGATCTCGGGAATCGAACCCGTAGTCCACATTTCAATAATCTCAGGATCTCGGGAATCGAACCCGTAGTCCACATTTCAATAATCTCAGGATCTCGGGAATCGAACCCGTAGTCCACATTTCAATAATCTCAGGATCTCGGGAATCGAACCCGTAGTCCATATTTCAATAATCTCAGGATCTCGGGAATCGAACCCGTAGTCCACATTTCAATAATCTCAGGATCTCGGGAATCGAACACGTAGTCCACATTTCAATAATCTCAGGATCTCGGGAATCGAACCCAAAGTCCACAACCACAGCAAGTAAAGGAATACACAGAGAGAAGTATAATATGCTTAACGATAACTTCGCCGATGAACAGCGCCAGTGATCACCAAGAAAACTCAAGTAAGTCAATTAAGCAACTAGGCAGTTAGATTCTATCTAATCATGCTTTTCTAACTACTACCGGTAGGAATATCGAATTTAACAGCTAAAAACAGTAATATCACTCATTGAACATTTGGAGTAAAGTATGTGTTCAACAACCAGCGCATGTACACGCCCGTCACCTCGCGTACAAGGCATTTAAAGTATCACAACAATATCCTAGGGGTGAAAGACCCCCACACGAAGTTAGACAAGCCACTTACCTCAATTCCGGTACAAAACCGCTAAGCAATAACCCTCTTTCCACGAATGTCGGCCTCCACAAGTGTAGTATCTGATAAAAATCAATAGAATCACATCAAAATAGGCCAATTGGGCATTTTACCGAATCAAAATAACTCAAAATGCACCAAAACCCACAAGTTGCCAAAACCCGACTTTCGGTAGACTTATCGAAAAATCACGAAAATTATATTTTCGGGTTCCTTATCTCAATATGAGTCTAGGCATATAAATTTTACCAAAAATCGGACTCCATTTGACCACTCAAATCAGAGATTTTCTAACATTTAGGCCTAGGGCTCAAACCCATCTTTAATACCCCATTTTCAGTGAAATAATCACGTATTTCATGATAAACCAACGAATTAAGGTCAAGAAACTTACCCCCGATGATTTCCCGATGATACCCCAGCATTTCCCCTTCAAAATCCTCTCTTGGAGCTCAAAAATGGCGTTTTTGTGTATGGGGGTCGCGGGTGTCATGTTCTGAACTTAAGCTCACTGCCAGACCCCTTTGCTCATCGCGTTCGTGTTACTGTTCACGCGTTCGCGATGAACAACTCAACTTCTTCTACGCGAACGCGACGCTCCACACGCATCCGCGAAGCACAATTTCCCTTCCTCAACGCGAACGCGACGACTCCCACGCGTTCGCGAAGAACAACCTTCCAATCGCCCGTTTTTCTTCTACGCGTACGCGACACCTGGGACGCGAACGCGATGCTTCCTCTTTCCCTTCTACGCGATGGCGACTCAAGGGACGCGAACGCGATGCTTTGCCCTACCATTGCCACGCGAACACGTAGGCTTAACGTCTGATGCACTGCTGCTGCATTTTCTACAGAAATTTCCAAGTTCCAAATGCCGCTTGATGGTCCGAATTCATCCCGAGGCTTCCCGGACCCCAACGAAAACCACCAACATACTCCAAAACACGATACGAACTTATTCCAATCATAAAAACACGTCTAACAACATCAAAACCCATAATTCACATCGAATTCAAGCCTAAATTCCTTAAAACTTTCCGAATTGCACATCCGATCTAAAACCCAACCAAACGACGTCCGAATGACCTGAAAATTTTCGGACATATCCAAAATCACATAACGAAGCTACAGAAATTGTCGAAATTCCATTCCGACCCCCGGATCAAAATCTCACCTATCGTTCGGATTCGCCAAAATTTCAACCTTCGGCATTTCAAGCCTAATTGAGCTACGGACCTCCAAAATACATTCCGAACGCGCTCCTAACCCCGAAATCACCCAACGGAGCTAATGGAACCATCGGATTTCCGTTCCGAGATCGTCTTATCACTGTTCCGGCTACGGACCGTTTTCTAGCTTTAAAGCTCTCATTTAGGGACTAAGTGTCCCAAAATGCTCCAAATTTCAGAACCGACTCTCTCGGCAAACCACAATAGAAGAAATGAACTTAGGGGAATACTTAAATTGGGGATTGGGGCGTAATTTTCTAAAACGACCGGTCGGGTCGTTACAAGAACGAAGGGAGTACTTGCAGCAGGTCCAAAGGGATTGCGAGATGAGCGTTGGGATATTGAGAGAGACAAATTCCAATCTCCAAGAACGGATCTACAGACAGGTTCATGAAGCTAGGGAAGACAAGGAACGGTCCTACGACATGATGGCCTTGATGGAAGAACAAATGAAAAAATTCCAAGATCGGCTAACGAACAATGCGCGAGTACTGGGGTTAAAAAACCGACAGATAAAGCAGTTATTCAGAGAAAGGGATAACATTCGGGGAAGAATCGATGAGATTGGATACTACATTCATATGAGATGCCTATCATGTGAACAGATGCCCCAAGATGTCCTTTTTTCCTATATCATGGTTTATGTCGGTCAGAACATGGAGGAATTGAAAGATCTGCGAAGAGGTCTCGCACCAAGGACCGCAGCCAGGCCAAACAGGGTCCCACCGGCACAGAAGCTCAAAACCTTAAAACTTGTCTAGTTTTGAATTTGTATTTCTTTTGGGTCTAGTCGTGAGACTGTTTTTCTTATAAAAGGGCCGAATATGTTTTGACCATCATTTAAGGTTGCTTGTTATAATCGAGTTCTTTGGAAAATCAAAAAAAAAAATTGTGTGTTGTATTTACACGAACTACGCTAGGGTCTGATTCATGCAGGGACATGATACGTAGGCAATCTACATAAGATTCGACCACTGTTTATAGTAAAAAAAGGGAAAATAAATAAAAGAAGTGAGAGAAATAATGGATAGGAATAGATGATAAGCTGGGATGACGCATGCGGTCTGAACAAAAGCATAATAGAAATGGTTCATTGCATAGGGACATTGCATCCCCAATCTGCTTTACCATATATGTTAAAATTTTAACACTAACAAGTTTGTTGTTTTTCCATCCAGTTAGTGTTAGAGTGTACTGGCATCACACAGGTATCATACAAGATCGAAAGGACCTATACCTAAAAGTATGACTAGGTCAGATCACAGTAGTGAGTCAGTAAAGGCAATGAGCCATATGCTCAAAGAAGCTTTAGAAAAAATGGAACAAATGCAGTTGAAAATGAGCGAAATGCAGACGGCGCTGGCCAGAGCACAAAAAGGTCCTGAAGCACCCACTACTCCTACCTTCCCACCAGGATTTACCCTAGAATACCTTTCTTCCAGCCCCTCAAAAAGAGTCCTAGACCATCATTACCACCAGGGAAGGGATGCTTATGACCACCCAGCTCCACCACCAAATCAAAACCCTCCTCCACCAAAAGTTCTTGTCTTTGTGGAACCTTCCCTAGCTCCATTGCACAGATCATCAAGTGAGCCATTATTTCAGGTTCACGACACTCAGTATTACCCCCCCGAACCCACGTTCAGGGCACCCGAACCACCCTCCTATACTCCTGCCTTTGAAGTCCTAGTGGAAAAGCCAGCCAAGAGCTCAGAACAGGATGAGATGATACGGAAAGTCAAGATCCTGGAGCAGTCCTTCAGGAACATGCATGGAATGGGGAATCAAGTTAGTGTGGCTTATAAACACTTATGCCCTTTCCCCAATGTACAACTGCCAGCTGGGTTCAAAATGCCCAAATTTGATCTGTACGAAGGGCACGGTGATCCCATATCTCATCTGCGAGGATTTTGCAGCAAGATTAGTGGAGCGGGCGGAAAAGATGAGCTACTGATAGCTTATTTTGGATAGAGTTTGAGTGGGTCTACCTTAGAATGGTACACAAGGCAGGATCCAAGTAGATGGTATACTTGGGATGATTTGGTGCAAGCGTTCGCCGGGCACTTTCAATATAATCTGGAGATAGTTCCTGATCGTCTCACACTATTGAAGCTAGAGAAGAAACCGGGGGAGAGCTTCTCGGAATTTGGATTTCGTTGGAGAGAACAGGCGGCTAGAGTTGATCCTCCTATGAGAGAGGAGGAGATGGTAGATTACTTTCTGTAAACTCTCGAGCCAACCTACTTCGGTCATTTAGTGACATCAGTAGGAAAATCCTTCAATGAAGTGGTCAAAATGGGAGGCATGATCGAATAAGGTCTCAAGACCAACAAAATCTTGAGTTATTCAACGATCAAGGCAACAACACAGGCTATTCAGAGCGGCACAAGAGGTGCGCTCGGAAAGAAGAAAAGAGAGGATGTTACAATGATAGAGGCTGGTAATTGGTCCCGATCCAAAGGTCCTTCCCCCCATCACCAATTCAGACCCCCTCACCCAAATTACCCCCACATTCCGAATTATCCTCCACAATCTTATTACCCCCCTCAAGAACCACATTTTTCCGTGCACCGGGCACAGGCATACAATCAACCACCGGTTCGCCCACAATGGCGTGCACCGGTTCCCCAACATACATATATACCTCCTCAAAACACATATCCACCACAAAACACATACCCACCACCCCAAAATCCTTATCCTCCACCAAGGGCATACAAGAACCCTACAGGAGCATGTTTTCGTGGAAATCCAGCTTCCAAAAATGACAGGGTACAAAGGCAAAGAGCCTTTACAGAATTGGGAGAAACCTACACCGCCTTATTCCACAAATTGAGGCAGATAGGTTTGTTAAGTCCTGTCGAGCCTAGGGTACAAAACCCTCCGCCCTAGAATTTGGACCAATTGAAGAGTTGTGAGTACTCTTCGGGGATGTTAGGACATGAAACCGAAAGGTGTTGGAGATTGAAACACGCAGTGCATGATCTTATTGACACTCGTAAGATTGAGGTCCAAAAACCCGAAGCGCCCAACATTAATCAAAACCCATTGCCGGCGCATCACGAGACCCAGATGATCGTACATGAGTGAGGAGAGACGAAGAAGCGTTCACAAACAGTGATGATGATTCGAGCCATTCCGAAAGAAAATATGGCGGGTAAGGAAGCCGTGATAGGTGTGGAGAAGGTAGAGGGTAAATCTACTGTGATAGTGGAAGAGAATACAGCCATTGCTTTGGAGAAATCAGGATCTACTAAAGTGGTAGTATCAGGGGCGCCACTCGCACCCGTGTTCGTTGTAAAGGGAGTTTGCCGAGAGCCGGTCATTGTCAAACCGGTAGTTCAATTGCCGTTAATTAGCAACAAGGCGGTGCCTTGGAAATATGAGAAAGCAGCGGTGATATACCGAGGCAAGCAGTTGGAGGACAACGTATGTGAGACTCAGTGATTGACTCGTTCAGGGAGATGATTTGCTCCCACCGAGTTAAGAAAGCCTAGATCAGCAACAACAAAGAAGCCAGTAATGGATGAAGAAGCCGAGGAATTTTTAAAGAAAATTAAGGCCCAAGATTACTCCATTCTGGAGCAATAGAGGAAGACTCTGGCTTATATTTCACTGCTGTCTTTGTTGATCCATTCCAATGACCATTGACATGCACTGATGAAAATCCTAAACGAAGCTCACGTTCCGGACAAAATCTCAGTAAATCACTTAGAGAAGATGGTGCAGAAAATCTTTGAAGTGAATCGGGTGACCTTTTTTGACAATGAGTAACGGATGGAGGGCACAGAACACAATAAAGCCCAATATCTAACGGTGAAGTGCGAAGACTCGGTGGTCACCCGAGTACTGATTGATAATGGATCCAGTGCCAATATCTATAGCTTGGCTGCCTTGAACAAGTTAAAAATTGATCACAACCGGATTCATAAGAACAACGTCTGCGTCCGAGGTTTCGATGGAAGTGATACCAACACGGTGGGTGACATCATACTAGAATTAACCATTGGTTCAGTTGAGTTCACCATGGAATTCCAGGAGGTCGACGTAACGGTATCCTACAATTTTCTACTTGGACGACCTTGGATCCATGCTGCCAAAGCAGTACCTTTCACATTACACCAGATGGTGAAATTTGAATGGGACAGGCAGGAGATAGTAGTGTACGGAGCTGACGGCACAAGCCTTGGAGGAGATGATATTGTGCCATTTATAGAGATGGAAGATGACAAAGGACCGTGGGTGTACCAAGTCTTCGATGGGGTTCCAGTGGCTAAAATTTCTGAAGGAGAGAACCTCCCACTCCGCGGCATAGCTCCTGCGACTGTCATGACAATATCGGAGATGTTGGGTAATGGATTCATGCCAGGAAAAGGCCCGGGGGTAGGGCTTCAAGGTATTGTTCAGCTGGTATCCTTGCCCGAAAATTCAGGGACATTTGAATTGGGGTTCAAACCCACTATGGAAGATATACAACGAGCCAAGAGAATGAAGTCCACGTATGTCCAAATCTTTTGTCAAAGCAAGGGCCAAGAAACCGGCGGTGCCGAAATCCAAGGACCATTGATCGGTATGGATGGGGATTTAGAACAGACCTTTGAAAAAATGTTCACTGATGTCAATATGTTAGAAGCTAGAGAGGGTTCCAGCAGTGCGGACATACAATTTGTGGGGCGTGAAGCCAAAATCAACAACTGGGCGGCCACTCCTCTTCCCACTCGAAGGGAGTCTTGGTAGTCGGCTTTGGATTTCCTCTCTTGTTTCCTGGGTTATCCCAGAATTGTAATCTTTTGTTTTGTTTGTATTTTTCTGCAAGTGTGAAACTATTTTATTCCACATTTTCTTAATAAGAACGCAAGTTTCCTTTCTTCTGCTGGTTTTAATTTTTATTGTTCTTCTTTTCTGAACAGTTCTTCTTTTACTGGTCCTAAAGACATGGAATGCACAACGAATCCGTGACCTAGTCTAAATAATCAACCCAACTCCAACTTAATTGAACCAGTGTTTGAGTTTAAATAGCCAATCTGAATTCGAAGAGGATGAGGACTTTGAGGAAATAAGCAGGGAGTTGTGCCAATTCGAAGAGAAGCCAAAGCCCAATCTAAATGAAACTGAAGCTGTAGATTTGGGGGGTACGGATGATGTTAGGGAAACCAAAATCAGCATCCACATTGAGCCAAATATCAGGGAAGAACTAATCAGAACCCTCATTGAATTCAAAGATGTTTTGGCGTGGTCATATGATGACATGCCAGGATTGAGCACCGATTTAGTGGTTCACAAATTGCCCACTGACCCAGCCTACCCTCCTGTCAAGCAAAAACTGAGGAAGTTTAAAACAGAAATGAGTGTCAAGATTAAGGAAGAAGTGACTAAGCATCTACATGCTAAAGTTATTAGCGTCGCTCGATATCCCGATTGGTTGGCCAATGTGTTACCAGTACCGAAGAAGAATGGAAAGATCAGGGTATGTGTTGACTACCGTAATCTCAACAAAGCAAGCCCTAAGGATAATTTTCCATTGCCCAACATCCATATACTGATCGATAATTGCGCGGGGCGCGGGATCAGATCCTTCGTGGATTGCTATGCAAGATATCATCAGATCTTGATGGATGAAGAAGATGCAGAAAAAACAGCTTTCATTACGCCATGGGGAACTTATTGCTACAGGGTAATGCCATTCGATTTGAGGAACGCTGGGGCAACGTACATGAGAGCAATGAGCACTGTATTCCATGACATGATACATAAAGTGATTGAAGTGTACGTGGTCGATGTGATCATAAAGTCTAGGCGGCAAGAGGACCATATAATGGACCTAAGGAAGTTCTTCCAAAGACTTCGAAGGTATGATATCAAACTCAACCCGGCCAAGTGTGCTTTGGGGTTCCATCAGGAAAGTTGTTGGGATTCATCGTTAGCCGACGAGGCATTGAGTTGGACCCATCCAAGATCAAATCCATCCAAGACTTGCCACCGCTGAAGAATAAAACAGAGGTAATGAGTCTATTGGGAAGATTGAATTACATCAGCAGATTCATTGCTCAACTCACGGCAACTTGTGAGCCCATATTTTGGCTGTTGAAGAAAGATGTTGTGGTCGAATGGACGACGGAATGTCAGGAAGCCTTTGACCAAATCAAGGGGTATCTATCGAATTCGCCCGTGCTAGTTCCACCCGAACCAGGAAGACCATTGATTCTCTATCTAACAGTACTCGAAAAATTCTTTTGGCTGCGTACTGGGGCAACATGACAGTACAGGAAGAAAGGAGTAAGCCATCTACTATCTCAACAAGAAGTTTACAGTGTGTGAGGTTAAGTATACTCAACTAGAGAAGACATGTTGCGCCCTGACTTGGGTAGCCCAAAAGTTGAAACATTATCTGTCATCATATACTACTTATCTCATTTCACGCTTGGACCCATTGAAATATATCTTCCAAAAGCCTATTCCCACAGGGAGGCTAGCAAAGTGGCAGATATTACTCAAGGAGTTCGATATCGTCTATGCGACGAGGACGGCCATGAAGGCCCAAGCGTTGGCTGATCACTTGGCTGAAAACCCTATTGATGAAGAGTATGAGCCATTGAGGACGTATTTCCCCGATGAAGAAGTGATGCACGTAGATGAGGTGGAATCAACAGAGGAACCAGGATGGAAACTTTTCTTTGATGGAGCCGCAAACTCGAAAGGAGTTGGGATAGCGGCACTCATTTCGGAAACAGGACATCACTATCCTGTTACTGCACAACTGCGATTCTATTGCACCAACAACATGGCTAAATATGAGGCTTGTATTTTGGGACTACGGTTAGCTGCAGACATGGATGTCCAGGATGTTTTGGTCTTGGGAGACTCGGACCTTGTGACGACCCAAAAGGTCATCACCTGTTTTCCTCGCTTGTTCCGTACTTTCGAGGCCTTGAAAACCTTATTCTATGTTGCCTCGATTTACGTGCACGATCCGAGCATGTAGCCGGAAAGATTTTGTGATAGAAAATATGAATTCTATGAGAAATTTGGAGAAAAATGATATTAATACTGATATGGTTGACTTTGGTCAACTTTTTTGGTAAACGGACCCGGACCCGAGAACGGACGGTCCCGGAAGGTCCGTAGGAAAATATGGGACTTGGACATGCGTCCGGAGTCGAATTCCGAGGCCTAGAGCCCAAGTTATGAATTTTTCCGTGAAATTGTTTTTGATGTAATTATTAAAGGAAAATGAATTAATTGACCTTGGTATCGGGTTCGTATTTTGGTTCCGACGCCCGGTACAAGTCTTAAATATTATATATGTGCTTTCTGCAAAGTTTGGTGACATTTGGATGTCGTTTGATATGTTTTGGACCTTGAGTTCCAAGTTTGAAAGTTTTGAAAAAACCAAAAGTATGAAAAATCATGAACTTGAGGCTTGATTTGATGAAAACGATGTGATATTGGCGATGTGATCGCACGAACAAGTTTGTAATATGTTTTTGATGTTGTGTACATGTTTGGTTCGGAGCCCGGGGGGCTAGGGTAAAGATTTGATAGGCCGTTGGATCAATTTCTGAATTTTAACACTACTGGTTTTTCACCCTGCTGTTGTCTTCGCAATTGCGAAGATTTTATCGCAATTGCGAGATGTCCCAGGCTGGCCTTGGTTCGCAAATGTGAACCATACTTCGCAAATGCGAAATTGGCAAGATTGAGCACTGCTTCGCAAATGCAAAATATACCTCGCAAATGAGATGCCTTCAGTGTTAAGCCTGGCTTCGCAAATGCGAAGCATTTTTGGCAAATGCGAAGACCCCTTGATCCAGCCTTATTCGCAAATGCGAACAAATGTTCGCAAATGCGAACTTCCCCTCTTTGCCTTGGCTTCGCAAATGCGAACAAAAGTTTGCAAATGCGAACTTCCCATCCTTAGCTTATTTTTTAAACTCCAGAATTTGGTCGGGGTTCGCAACTGCTCGCAAATGCGAACATAGAGACCTGTAAATCACGATTACACAAAGACCTGTAAATCGTGGGGGAATGGGTAACCGGATTTTGGTCCGAACCCCGAGTTCCGACCATGTGGGCCCGAGGTCGATATTCACTATTCTGGGCAGAATATTGTAAAAGTTGTAATTGGCCATATGAATTAGTTTGTTGAGTTGTATTGATGATATTAAATCAATTATGTATAGATACGATTGGATTGGAGCCAAATTTGAAAGGAAAAGGCATTGCCATGGATAGAATTGTTCGTAAACATTCGAGGTAAGTGTTTGTTCTATCCTAGCTTGAGGGAATAGGATTGTGTGTTATGTGCTATGTGATCGAGTGTGGTGTATGGGCTGTGGTGATGAGCATCCATACACTGGCGTCTAGCATGACCGTGAGTCGTTGTTGATACATGTTGTGAGACATATTTGAAGATAAATTGTTGAACCCTTGCCGGGTTGTAGAGTTGCTATTGTTTTCCCTTGCCCGGACCATTGTTGAAGTTATTATTGTGTCCCTTGCCGGGACGGTTCATGATTTGTTATTTTCATTCTATGCCCTTCACTGTGATTGTTATCTGGGTAAGGATGACTGATAATGCACGAAGGGTGATGTCGTGCCTTGATTTATTGTTTATGCATGAAAGTTAATGTCGTGCCTTGTTATTGATTATGCACGAAGGTTAATGCCGTGCCATGTTATTGATTATGCACGAATGGTCATGTCGTGCCTTGTTATTGAACCATGTACGAAGGATCATGCCGTACCATGGATGTGAGGATGAGAGTAAAAGAACGAAGGGTGATGTCGTGCACTTTATTTGCTATTTGGTGAGGATGAGGGTAAAAGCACGAAGGGCGATGCCGTGCACTTTATTTGCTATTTCATTGACTTGACATTTCTTATTTCTCATTATACTTGTTTTCCTTGTTGATTTAATAATTGTTGATAACTGTTGAGTTTCTGCTGAGATATTCCTTGTTGAATTGTTACTTGATTATTTCTCGTTATCTTGTGGTGTACATACATATATAAAGACTGCACAGGTTTATGTGGGTGTCTGGTCCTAGGCTTGTCACTACTTTGCCGGGATAGGCCAGGCACTTACCAGCACATGGGGTCGGTTGTGCTGATACTGCACTTCTGTGCGTTTTTGCACAGGTCCAGGTTTCGATCAGGAGCAGCAGCAGTAGATCGTTTGCGTAAGAATTGAGCACAGTGAGACCGAGGTAGCTGGCAGGTGTCGGCAGGCCCGGCGTCTCTTCTTTTACATATGTTATTAGCTGTAGTTTCTTTGTTACGAGACAAACAGATTATGTTAAATTTTTTTCAGACATTTATGTGTAGTATTCATGTAGTAGTTCATGAGTTGGTGACTCCACGTCTTGGGTAGAGGATTTCAGTATTATTTTACCTTGAAACTGCTTATCGCTCTTTGTATAAAGTTTTCCTCACTTTTTTAATTAAGGTATTGGTTTTGGTTGCTAAATTAAATATGAAATATTGCTAAAAACAGGATAGTGTGAATAAAGTGGCTTGCCTAGCTATCACGAGTAGGCGCCATCACGATCCCGATGTTGGGGGAAATTCCGGGTCGTGACAAGTTGGTATCAGAGCTCTAGGTTACATAGGTCTCACCACTCACGAACAAGCTTAGTAGAGTTTGAGAGGTAGGTACGGAGACGTCTGTACTTGTCCTCCAGAGTCTATTGAGTTAGGAAAGAGTCTGTCATTTGTCCCTTCTTGTCGTGTGATTTGTTCATCAAATACTAATTGAACTTCTATTTTGTCCTTTCGCAGATGGTGAGGACACGCGCTTCTTCGTCGGCTGACCAGCAGCCCGAGCCCCAGGCAACTCCCATGAGGGGTAGGGGCCGAGGTCGTATCAGAGGCCATGGTAGAGGCAGAGCTTAGCCCCCAGTAGCTATTCCAGATGTGGAGCCTCATGTTGAGATTGGTGAGGAGGTTCCAATTCCAGCAGCTCCAGTGGGCCCAGCTCAGGTCCTAGGAGAGGCTTTATTTACCCCGGATCTTCGGGAGGCTTTGGTCGGGATAGCGGGATTTATGGACAGCGTTGCCAGAGCAGGCTTATTACCAGTTGCACCAGCCGCTTCTCAGGCTGGAGGAGGGGCCCATACTCCTATTGATCTTACTCCGGAGCGAGTAGCTCCTCAACCTCAGGCACCAGTAGATCAGACAGTTGTGGCCGCTCAGTCAGGTACCACAACTCAGGCCGGAGATGGAGTGGCCATGACTTCTGATTCTTTATGGAGACTTGATCGGTTGTCAAAACTGTTTACCACTACTTTCAGCGGTGCCACATCAGAGGATCCTCAAGATTTCTTATTCAGTTGCCATGAGATTCTCAAGACTATGGGAATAGTGGAGTCCAATGGAGTTGACTTCTGTACATTCAGGCTTTCAGGATCCGCCAAGACTTGGTGGAGGGATTATTGTTTGACTCGACCAGCAGGGTCCCCGGCTTTATCATGGGATCAGTTTGCAGAGTTATTTCTGGAGAAGTTTCTCCCTGTTACTCAACGGGATGCACTTAGGAGGCAGTTTGAGCGCCTCCAGCAGGGCACTATGACTGTCACCCAGTATGAAACGAGATTTGTTGATCTGGCACGCCATGCAGTTGTGATACTTCCCACAGAGCGGGAGAGAGTTCGCAGGTTCATAGAGGGGCTTAATTAGCCAATTAGACTCCAGATGGCTGTGGGAGTGGGGAGTGATATATCATTTCAGGAGGCATCTAATGCACTATATGGAGTTGAGATGGCTCTTGCTCGGGGAGGTGGTTATTCTTCAGACAAGAGGCCTCGTCATTCAGGCAGGTTTAGTGGTTCTTCTTCTGGTGGCAGAGAATCTTTTGACAGGGGTCAGTCTTCTAGGCCTTTCCATTCCGCCCTTCAGACTTCACAGGGTGGACCAGGTGATCGTGGGTTTTGTGGGCAGTATTCAGATCTGCCTCCTATTAATGCTCAGCCTCTTCAGAGTGTTCGTGGAGGCCATTCAGGTCGTCAAGGCCAGCAGCCCCATCAGCCTAGGAGTTGCTACGGTTGTGGTGACCCAGGTCATTTTTTCAGGTTCTGCCCTCGAGCGACGGGCAACACTCAGCAGCGGGGTCCTCGTCCCATGATTCAGGCCCTAGCTGACCCTCACCCTGCCCAGCCAGCCACAGGCGGGGATAGAGATTTTCGAGGTGAAGGTCGAGACCGTAGAGGTGGAGACCGTCCAGCCAGAGGTAGAGGTCAGCCAGTTGATGGCCATCCTAGAGACGTAGCTCAGAGGGGAGGTGCAGATCCCCGATTCTATGCTTTACCAGCCAGGCCAGAGGCAGAGGCATCAGATGCCGTGATTACAGGTACCATTCTTGTGTGTGGCAGAGGTGCTTCTGTATTATTTGACCCTGGGTCTACATATTCCTATGTGTCTTCCTACTTTGCACCTTATTTGGCCATGCCCAGCTAGGCTCTGGATATTCCAGTTTATGTGTCTACACCGGTGGGTGACTCCATTATAGTCGACCGGGTGCATCGTTCGTGCGTAATTATCTTTGGGGGTCTTGAGACCCGTGTTGATCTGTTGCTTTTGGACATGGTGGATTTTGATGTCATATTAGGGATGGACTGGTTGTCCCCATACCATACTATTCTAGATTGTCATGCTAAGACTGTGACCTTGGCCTTGCCAGAATCACCCTGACTAGAGTGGAAAGGTACCTCAAGCCACTCTGTTTGCACTGTTATTTCCTATGTTAAGGCTCGACACATGGTCGAGAAGGGGTGTCTAGCTTATCTGGCTTATGATCGTGATTCTAGCGCAGAGGTTCCTTCTATTGAATCAGTCCCTATTGTACCGAAGTTTACTGAGGTTTTCCCTTCAGACCTGCCGGGCATGCCACCCGACAGGGATAATGATTTCTGTATTGATCTGGCACTGGGCACTCAACCCATCTCTATTCCACCCTATCATATGGTCCCGCCGGAGTTAAAAGAGTTAAAAGATCGGTTGCAAGACCTTCTAGAAAAGGGCTTTATCAGGCCCAGTGTTTTGCGCCGTGGGGTGCACCAGTATTATTTGTAAAGAAGAAAGATGGTTCGATGAGAATGTGCATTAACTATCGGCATTTGAACAAGGTGACTATCAAAAATAAATATCCACTTCCGCGAATTGATGATTTATTTGACCAACTTCAGGGTGCCAAGGTATTTGCGAAGATAGATTTGAGGTCGGGCTACCATCAGCTGAAGATCAGGGCGGCTGACATTCCTAAGACAGCCTTTCGTACGAGATATGGGCATTATGAGTTCTTGGTCATGTCCTTCGGGTTGACCAATGCCCCAGCAGCATTCATGGAATTGATGAATCGGGTATTCAGGCCTTACTTAGATCTATTCGTGATAGTCTTTATAGATGACATCATGGTATACTCCCGTAGCCGGGAAGAGCACGAGTAGCACCTCAGAGTGGTTCTTCAGACTCTGAAGGATAATCAACTATATGCCAAATTTTCGAAATGTGAGTTCTGGTTGAGTTCGGTAGCATTTCTGGGTCACATTGTATCAGTGGAAGGTATTCAGGTGGACCCGAAGAAGATTGAGGCAACCCAGAATTGGCCTCGACTAGTTTCAGTGACGGAGATCCGGAGTTTCTTGGGATTAGCCGGTTACTACCGTCGAATTGTAGAGGGGTTTTCTTCTATTGCATCTCCGATGACCAGGTTGACCCAGAAGGGTGCCCAGTTCCAGTGGTCAGATGAGTGTGAGGCGAGCTTTCAGAAGCTCAAGATAGCCTTGACTACCGCACCAGTGTTGATACTACCTACGGGTGCAGGGCCTTATACAGTTTATTGTGACGCATCTCGTACAGGGCTTGGAGTGGTATTGATGCAGGATGGTAAGGTTATTTCTTATGCTTCGAAACAGTTAAAAATACATGAGAAGAATTATCCAGTTCATGATCTTGAGTTAGCAGCAGTGGTTCATGCCTTAAAGATCTGGAGGCATTATCTATATGGTGTGACATGTGAGGTGTACACCGATCACAAAAGCCTACGGTACTTGTTCAAACAGAAGGAGTTGAATCTACGACAGCGGAGATGGTTAGAGTTGCTAAAAGACTATGATGTTACTATATTATACCACCCAGGTAAGGCCAATGTGGTGGCCGATGCATTGAGTAGAAAGTCTGCCAGCATGGGTAGTCTTGCATTTATTCCGGTCAGTCAGAGACCATTTGCTCTAGATGTCCAAGCCTTAGCCAACCGGTTCGTGAGATTAGATATTTCTGAGCCTAGCAGGGTGTTAGCCTGCACGGTCGCTCGTTCTTCTCTATTAGACCGTATCCATGAGAGGCAATTTGATGATCCTCATTTGCGTGACTTGAGAGATACAGTACAGCGTGGAGGTGCCACGAAGATAAATCTAGATGATGATAGGGTATTGAGATTGTAGGGTCGAGTTTGTGTGCCCACTGTTGAAGGGATTTGAGAGTTGATCTTAGTGGAGGCCCACAGTTCGCGATATTCTATTCACCCGGGCACCGCGAAGATGTACCAGGACTTACGATAGCACTATTGGTGGCGCAGAATGAAAAAAGATATCTTTGCGTATGTCGCTCAGTGTCTAAATTGTCAGCAGGTGAAATATGAGCACCAGAGGCCTGGTGGTGTATTCCAGAGGATTGAGATTCCCGAGTGGAAATGGGAGCGGATCACTATGGACTTCGTTACGGGACTTCCTTTGACTCGGAGGAAATTTGATACTATTTGGGTCATTGTTGATAGGCTGACCAAGTCAGCACACTTCATTCCAGTATCTGTCTCCTACTCATCGGAGAGGTTAGCGGAGATTTACATCAGGGAGATTGTTTGACTTCATGGGGTGCCGATATCTATTATCTCTGATCGGGGTACGCAGTTTACCTCGCAGTTCTAGAGAGCGGTCTTGCAGGAGTTAGGCACCCAGGTTCAGCTGAGTACAGCTTTTCATCATCAGACGGATGGCTAGTCCGAGAGGACTATTCAGATTCTAGAGGACATGCTTCGAGCCTGTGTTATTGATTTTGGAGGCTCGTGGGACCAGTTTCTGCCATTAGCAGATTTTGCCTACAACAACAGCTACCAGTCCAGCATCCAGATGGCCCCGTATGAGGCATTGTATGGTAGGCGATGTCGATCTCCAATTGGATGGTTTGAACCGGGAGAGGCTCGGTTGTTGGGTACAGATTTAGTTTAGGAGGCCTTGGATAAGGTCAAGACTATCCAGGAGAGATTGCGTTCAGCTCAGTCCAGACAGAAGACTTGTGCGGATCGTAAGGTTCGAGATGTAGATTTCATGGTTGGTGAGCGAGTATTGCTCCGAGTGTCGCCTATGAAGGGCGTGATGAGGTTCGGGAAGAAGGGCAAGCTCAGCCCTAGGTATATTGGTCCATTTGAGATTCTAGACCGAGTGGGAGGGGTGGCTTACAGACTAGCTCTGCCGCCTAGCTTATCAGCCGTGCATCCAGTTTTTCATGTATGTATGCTTCGGAGATACCACGGCGATCCCACACATGTGTTAGACTTCAGTACTGTCCAATTGGACAATAATCTAACGTACGAGGAGGAGCCGGTGGCCATTCTAGACTAGCAGGTTCGGCAGTTGAGGTCGAAGAGTTATCCTTCTGTGCGTGTTCAGTGGAGAGGTCAGCCTCCTGAGGCATCGACCTGGGAGTCCGAGTCTGATATGCGGAGCCGCTACCTACATTTGTTCCCCGACTCAGGTACTTCTTTCTCTTGTCCGTTCGAGGACGAACGGTTGTTTTAGAGGTGGAGAATGTGACGACCCAAAGGGTCATCACCTATTTTCCTCACTTGTTCCGTACTTCCGAGGCCTTGAAAACCTCATTCTATATTGCCTCGATTTACGAGCACGATCCGAGCATGTAGCCGGAAAGATTTTATGATAGAAAATATGAATTCTATGAGAAATTTGGAGAAAAATGATACTAATATTGATATGGTTGACTTCTATCAATATTTTTGGTAAACGGACCCGGACCCGAGATTGGATGGTCCCGGAAGGTCCGTAGGAAAATATGGGACTTGGACATGCGTCCGGAGTCGAATTCCGAGGCCTAGAGCCCAAGTTATGAATTTTTCCGTGAAATTGTTTTTGATGTAATTATTAAAGGAAAATGAATTAATTGACCTTGGTATCGGGCTCGTATTTTGGTTCCGACGCCCGGTACAAGTCTTAAATATTATATATGTGCTTTCTGCAAAGTTTGGTGACATTTGGATGTCGTTTGATATGTTTTTGGACCTTGAGTTCCAAGTTTGAAAGTTTTGAAAAAAATAAAAGAATGAAAAATCATGAACTTGAGGCTTGATCTGATGAAAACGATGTGATATTGGCGATGTGATCGCACGAACAAGTTTGTAATGTGTTTTAGATGTTGTGTACATGTTTGGTATGGAGCCCGGGGGGCTCGGGTAAAGATTTGATAGGCCTTTGGATCAATTTCTGAATTTTAACACTGCTGGTTTTTCACAGACCTATTGTCTTCGCAATTGCGAAGATTTTCTCGCAATTGCGAGAGGTCCCAGGCTGGCCTTGGTTCGCAAATGCGAAGTTGGCAGGATTGAGCACTGCTTTGCAAATGCGAAATCTACCTCACAAATGCGAGGCCTTCAGTGCTAAGCATGGCTTCGCAAATGCGAAGCATTTGTCGCAAATGCGAAGGCCCCTTGATCCAGCCTTGTTCGTAAATGCAAACAAATGTTCGCAAATGCGAACTTCCCAGCTTTGCCTTGGCTTCGCAAATGCGAACTTCCCATCCTTATCTTATTTTTCAAACTCCAGAATTTGGTCGGGGTACGCAATTGCGAACCACTGCTCGCAAATGCGAACATATAGACCTGTAAATCACGATTTCCAGCTTCATTTTTCATATTTCACAACCCAAAAACATCCATTGGCGATTTTTCACGAACTCCCTCTTCTTCAAAGCAATTGTAAGTCACTTTCTACTTAATTCTTTCAATTCCTAACAACATTAAACATGTTTTTCAATAGAAATCAAAGGTTTTCATGGTAGAAATTCTTGTTTTTGGTAAAATATAGGGTTTTCATGAATTGGGTAATTGGACCTCGATTTGAGGTCCGATTTTGAAACAAATCATATACTTGAACTCGTGGGGGAATGGGTAACCCGATTTTGGTCCGAACCCCGAGTTCCCACCATGTGGGCCCGGGGTCGATATTCACTATTCCAGGCAGAATGTTGTAAAAATTGTAATTGGCCATATGAATTAGTTTGTTGAGTAGTATTGATGATATTAAATCAATTATGTATAGATACGATTGGATTGGATCCAAATTTTAAAGGAAAAGGCATTGCCACAGATTGAATTGTTCGTAAACATTCGAGGTAAGTGTTTGTTCTATCCTAGCTTGAGGGAATAGGATTGTGTGTTATGTGCTATGTGATCGAGTGCGGTGTATGGGCTGTGGTGACGAGCATCCATACACTGGCGTCTAGCATGACCGTGAGTCGTTGTTGATACTTGTTGTGAGACATATTTGAAGATAAATTGTTGAACCCTTGCCGGGTTGTAGAATTGCTATTGTTCTCCCTTGCCGGGACCATTGTTGAAGTGATTATTGAGACCCTTGCTGGGACGGTTCATGATTTGTTGTTTTCATTATCTGCCCTTAACTGTGATTGTTATCTGGGTGAGGATGAGTGATAATGCACGAAGGGTGATGTCGTGCCTTGAATTATTGTTTATGCACGAAGGTTAATGTCGTGCCTTGTTATTGATTATGCACGAAGGTTAATGTTGTGCCATGTTATTGATTATGCACGAAGGATCATGCCATGCCTTGTTATTGAACCATGTACGAAGGATCATGTCGTACCATGGATGTGAGGATGAGAGTAAAAGCACGAAAGGTGATGCTGTGCACTTTATTTGCTATTTGGTGAGGATGAGAGTAAAAGCACGAAGGTTGATGCCATGCACTTTATTTGCTATTTCATTGACTTGACATTTCTTGTTTCTCATTATACTTGTTTTCCTGGTTTATTTAATAACTGTTGATAACTGTTGAGTTTCTGCTGAGATATTCCTTGTTGAATTGTTACTTGATTATTTCTCGTTATCTTGTGGTGTACATACATATATAAAGACTGCACAGGTTTGTGTGGGTGTCTGGTCCTAGGCTTGTCACTACTTCGCCGGGATAGGCCAGGCACTTACTAGCACATGGGGTCGGTTGTGCTGATACTGCACTTCTGTGCGTTTTTGTACAGGTCCAGGTTTCGATCAGGAGTAGCAGCTATAGATCATTTGTGTGAGAATTGAGCACATTGAGACCGAGGTAGCTGGCAGGCGTCCGCAGGCCCGGCGTCTCTTCTTTTACTTATGTCATTAGTTGTAGTCTCCTTGTTCCGAGACAAACAGATTATGTTATATTTCTTTCGGACCTTTATGTGTAGTATTCATGTAGTAGTTCGTGAGTTGGTGACTCCACGTCTTGGGTAGAGGATTTCAGTATTATTTTACCTTGAAACTATTTATCGCTCTTTGTATAAAGTTTTCCGCACTTGTTTATTTAAGGTATTGGTTTTGGTTGCTAAATTAAATATGAAATATTGCTAAAAATAGGATAGTGTGAATAAAGTGGCTTGCCTAGCTATCACGAGTAGGCGCCATCACGATCCCGATGTTGGTGGAAATTTCGGGTCGTGACAGACCTCCTGGTACATCAAATTCAAGGTGAATGGGAGACACGTGATTTGAAGCTCATACCATATCGACTATGCTTGCACGATCTGGGCAAGTGATTTTGATCGGTGGAATTCAGACACATTCTGAGAGTTCACAATGAGGTTGCTGATGCACTGGCCACCTTGGCATCAATGTTGCATCACCCAGACAAAATTCATGTTGACCTGTTGCATATCCAAGTTCATGAGTAGCATGCTTACTGTAGCATGATAGAGGAGGAAACGGATTGCGAGCCATGGTTTCACGATGTCAAAGAATACCTCAGAATGGGAATATACCCAAAGCAGGCGACTGGAGATAAAAAAAGAGCTATTCGGCGATTGGCGAATGGATTCTTCCTTAGTGGAGGAGTGTTGTACAAAAGAACCCCAGATTTGGGATTGCTGAGATGTATAGATGCAGGTCAAGCCACAACAGTGATGACAGAGGTGCACGCCGGAGTTTGTGGGCCACATATGAGCGGATATTTATTAGCAAAAAAGATTCTTCGAGCAAGATATTATTGGCTCACTGTGGAGCGTGATTGTATAATTTCGTACGAAAATGCCATCACTGTCAAATTCACGTAGATCTGATTCATTCTCCGCCAACAGAATTGCACATAATGTCAGCACCATGGCCATTTGTTGCTTGGGGTATGGATAATATTGGACCTATCGCGCCGGCAGCTTCCAACGGTCACAGGTTCATTCTGGTAGCCATTGACTATTTTACCAAATGGGTTGAAGCTAAAACTTTCAAGTCGGTGACCAAGAAGGCAGTTGTGGATTTTGTGCATTCCCATATCATCTGTAGATTTGGGATTCCAAAAATGATCATCACGGACAACGGTGCTAATCGTAATAGTGGTTTGATGAAAGAAGTGTGTCAACAGTTCAAGATTACACACCGTAGTTCCACAACATATCGTCCCAAAGCAAATGGCGCGGTTGAGGCGGCGAACAAGAATATAAAGAAGATATTGAGAAAAATGGTAGAAGAATCTAGGGAATGGCATGAAAAGCTACCATTTGCATTGTTGGGTTATCGCACTACTGACCGCACTTCAGTAGGTGCAACTCCTTACTTGCTGGTACATGGAACTGAAGCAGTAATACCAGCAGAAATTGAGATTCCATCCCTCCGAATTATTGCTGAAGCTGAGATTGATGATGACGAATGGGTCAAAACGCGATTGGAGCAGTTGAGCTTAATTGATGAAAAATGATTGGCAGCAGTATGTCATGGCCAATTGTATCAGAGGAGAATGGCAAGAGCTTACAATAAGAAGGTACGCCCCAGAAAATTTGAAGTACGGCAACAAGTACTGAAACGGATCCTCCCACATCAGGCCGAAGCAAAGGGCAAGTTCGCCCCAAATTGGCAAGGGCCGCTTATTGTGACCAGAGTACTATCCAATGGAGCTCTATGTCTGACCGATATTGAGGGAAGATGCACCGACATGGCTATCAATTCTGATGCGGTCAAGAGATATTACGTTTAATTTTTTTATGATTTTGGTTCATTTTTTTTGTTTGTAATTGGTGTTTATCGGATAATGAAATGACGGAGGCAATTCTTTCTTCTATCCAAACACTTTTAACCCTTGTATCCCCCTTTGAGCCTTATTTGTTCTTTCATATCCCTCTCTTGGAATCAATAACGGAAAGAGAAAAGAAAAGAAAAAATAAATAAATAAAAGAAAGTCACAAGAAATCTAAAGGAATCAATTGAACTACGTTTGACCTGATTCCTCAAGAAGGATACGTATGCGCAACACGGATCGGTCGCAACGTGACGAATGTCACGCAATTCAAAAATCCCCAAACAAGAAAACTGGGGCAGAAGTTATGTTTCCTTTTAAGAAATTTGGTTCCAAGAGTTGTATTTTCTTTCCTCATCAAGTTATTTAAAACTTCTTGATGATCCTTTTTACCCACATAAAACCCCATCTTATGTCCAAAAGACCTCCCGATCATTGTTTAATAAGTGTCAGGACAGGAAGATGAGAGCTCAGGGTGATACACTGATCCTCAACTGAAAAGGATCATGAACCGAAAGAATTCCCGACAGAGAGAATCTTATCAGCAGCACTCCAATTCCCAACTGGAAAATAAAATGAGAGAGTCTTATTAGTGAAAACCTTCAAAAGGCACTGTAAGGCGACGTAAGCTGAGATGAATCAAAATGAGAGAGTCTTAGGGTGAAAACCTTCACGGGCACCTTAAGGCGACGTGAGCTGAGAGAACTGAGAGAGTCTCATTAGTGAAAACCCCTCGAAGGGCGCTATGAGTCGACAGGACGAGTTTTGGCGGAAATGATCCACATGGGCAAAGAATTGCACATATGTTTACCCCGAGCAAATGACGCCATCAGAATGTTTGATTGATACAAATAGACTGGGTCGTTTAATCCGGAACGCATGACGTGATCATTGGGGACAGTCATACCATCCAGATAAGTTCTTTTCTTTTCTTTTCTAAGCATTTTTGTTCAGAAATATTTTCTCTTTTTCTTTTCATCTTTTTTGTCTAAAAGACTTTTCTAGAAATTCGTTCTCTTTGAATTTAAAAGAAAGGTTTTTAAAGTCTACTACCAGTCACCGAGACATTACAATAGAGAATATGGAGAAAAGTAGATAAGTGATGTTTGAGGGAATTACAAATCAAGTTCCAAGAAGACCCTCAACAGGACTCCGATGGATTACTGACCAAGTTTAAGATGGTCAAGACCACACAGAAAAGGAAGGAGAAAGGAAAATCCATCCATAGCAAATGATCCCAATATCTGCATCTATAACATCTTGGCCCCTGCAGTATTGAAGGAAAGATTAACTCATGAAGAGAGTGGTTTGGAGTTGAAAAGACTCCCTCAGAGTGTTTTGAAGTAAGAGAGGGGAAACAGATGAATGGAAAGTCCATCCCCAACAGAGAAACCATCCCCAGCAAGTGAAATTATCCTCAACCAGTTGGGAGGCACATAGCAAGAAAGATAGAAGAAAAGAAAAATAAACAGTCCCGGTAGCAGTATCAAGATTACTCACCATGCTTTGAAACTAAAAAACATTTCTTTGGTTTTGCAGGAAAATAAAGGCTGAAAAATGGCAGGGAGATACGCCACAATGAAAGTCACACAAACTGGGGCATAAAATTTTCTGTCGTGGTCAAAAAATTTTCTCGATTGAACGAGGAAACAAGAAAATAGGCGCCCACCTGTATAATGAGGAAATATATTTTCATGTCTTAACGAATAGGCGCCCACCTGTATAACAAGGGAATACATTTTCATGTCTTAGAATAGGCGCCCACATGTATAACAAGGGAATACATTTTCATGTCTTAGAAATAGGCGCCCACCTGTATAACGAGGGAATACTTTTCATGTCTTAACTAATAGGCGCCCACCTGTATAACGAGGGAATACTTTTTATGTCTTAACGAATAGGCGCCCACCTGTATAACAAGGGAATACTTTTCATGTCTTAGAATTAGGCGCCCACCTGTATAACGAGGGAATACTTTTCATGTCTTAGAATTAGGCGCCCACATGTATAACAAGAGAATACATTTTAATGAATTTAGCAAATAGGCGCCCACCTGTATAACAAGGGAAAACATTTTCGTACCTTAGCATTAGGCGCCCCCTGTATAACGAGGGAATACTTTTGTCACGACCCCAAATCCGGTCGTGATGGCGCCCAGCACACTGCTAGGCCAACCCGACCAACCAACAACAATCATAGAACTATGAGCTCGCCTTATCCCATTTAAGCATGACAATTATAAAATAACAGTGATGAATATATCGAAACAGGGGAACCAAGTCCCAACGCATACCAACTCCCATAGACCGAAGGGTCAAGAGTCATGAGCCTCTACAGAGTATACAAAGTGTAAATAGTGAATATAATTGTGCACAAGTGTGGGGTGATCAGAACAAAATATAGACAAACTGGAGAATCAGGTCCTGCGAACGCTGGCAGCTACCTCGACCGTCCAAAAGCACTCCCGAGCCGCAATGGAATCAGCTCTGCTGTAATGTACCTGGATCTGCACACAAGGTGCAGGGAGTCGGGTGTGAGTACTTCCAACTCAGCGGTAATAAAAGTAAATAATGCTGAAGGGAAGAAAACCACGCAAGGCACTATCTCTTGCTACACAATACAGAACTATCTTTATTCCTTACCAGGATATGTGAGTAGATTATTAAAAATCTCAATTTTTAGCTTCTTTCTTTCATGATGACATACCAATACCTGGATACAATCTCAAGCAGTGCAAGTCCGCACTCAAATCAGCCCCTCGGGCTCAACACTCCTTATCAATTTACACCAGGAGATCCGGTCAATAAGGCAACTAATGCATGTGTGCCAGTAATGTATGAGTGCTAAATGTTATGCCACGTAGTACACGTAAACCAATGTATGTATGCCATGCAATGCATATGACCGCTACGGTGCGTAGCCCGATCCAATTTGGGTACCCATGCTCACTGTGGGGGTTCAGACTCCGGAGGGGCTCCTACAGCCCAAGCACAATATTAATATCACACCTGCTGCAGCGCGCAGCCCGATCCGTATACCACTGTGGCGTGCAGTCCAATCCATGCATGTGTAGGCATATGCTCACATAAATTCTCATGCCCTAACATATGGCCCTCGGTACAAATCTGTAACAAACCGGCATGTCGTCACGGGAATTTCCACCATGTTACCTTGTATTAACATATCTTATGCTTCTATATCAGTGTTAGAACCTATCGGGCGAGTTAGGAGTGAATTGAATGGAAAATGAAGCAAATAGCATGTTTGAAGGAAGTTTGAATATGGAAAGTCAACCTAGAGTTGACTATCAAATTAGAGTGCTCGGAATCAGATTCTGATGATTCGACTAGTTTCGGGGGATCATTTATGACTTAGGAGAGCAATCGGAATTGAATTTGGAGGCCCGGTGTAGTTTTAGGCTTGAATTGGCTAAGGTTGAATTTTGGCGAAATCTGACCGGAAAGTGAGATTTTGATTCGGGGGTCGGAATGGAATTCCGACAGTTGTAGCTGCTCCATTAGGTGCTTTTGGAGGCGCCTGCAAAATTTCAGGTCATTCGGAGGTCATTTGGTCAGGTTTTTGATCGAATGTCGATTTCGGAAGTTTTGAAGAAACTTAGGGTTGAATCTGTGCATAATTGCTGATTTTGATGTTTAGGATGGTGTTTTTATGATTCGAACAAGTTTGTATCGTGTTATGGAGTATGTTGGTAGTTTTCGTTGGGGTCCCGGGGGCCTGGGGATGAATTCGGGGGTCCAAACGGACTATTTTGAGCCAAAAAGGGGCTGCTGGATTTGCTGCAATAAAATTGCAGGTTATTGTTCTCTGCGATCGCGGCCATTGCCACGCGATCGCATAGTGTATCGAGATGAGGCTGGGAGATTTCTCTTCGCGATCGCAGGAGTAGTGATGCGATCGCGTAAGGTTGAGTGTTTGTGCATCGCGATCGCGGGTCGGTCGATGCGATCGCGTAATGTCGTGTTCTTGAGCAGTGCGATCGCGACCCCTTTGATACGATCGCGTAGGGTCGCTGAGTTGAGCACTGCGATCGCGTCCAGGTTCACGCGATCGCGTAGAGGAAAGTTGGCAGCCAGGTTTTTGTGCATCGCGATCGCACGCCCAGTGCTGCGATCGCGTAGAGTAAACGGCCCAGGCAGTGAGTTTAAGTCCAGAAACATTTCATTTCGGGTTCATTTGCAAAACCTTCCATTGTTGAGCTCTAGAGTGAGAAAGTGACGGGAAATAGCTGGGAGATCATCGGGATATTGTCGGAGGTAAGTTTTGTGGTTTAATTACACACTTTTATCATGAAATCATGGATTATTTCTATGAAAATGGAGGATTAAATGTGGGTTTAAGCCCTAGGCCTAAATTGTAGAAAAATACCGATTTGAGCGGGCATATGGAGTCCGAATTTAGTAAATTTGATGTGCCTAGACTCGTATTGAGACGAGGGTTCCGAATATGTAACTTTTATAATTTTTCGAGAAGCGCACCAAAAGTTGGGTTTTGACAACTTTGTGGGTTTTGGTGTAAACCGAGTTATTTCGATTGGGTTTTGTCTAATTAGCCTATTTTGATATATTTATGCTGATTTGTGCTAGTTTTGACGTGCGTGGATACCGGTTCGTGGAGCTAAGGCGTCGCGGGCATGAGCTTTCGTCGGTTTGAGGTGGGTAATACTTGTAAATGATGTCCTGAGGGTTAGTAAACCCCGGACTTGCACATCTTACTGCTGTGTCGAGGTGACTTGCACGCCGGATAACGGGCGTGGGGTAGAGCACCATTGGGGATTGTGACTTGGTCCGTCCCGCGTAATAAATAATAACACCTAATTGTTGAAATGAATAGGACTAATTATCATGCTTGGACTTCGTGCCGATTATTTGGATCCTTCAGGGATTGGTATCATTGTCTTGATAATACTGTGCATATTTTATTCTAAATTTAAGGTTTTAAATGGTATTTTGCTATTCAACATTTTTATAAGGTTATGAAAAACTTGAACAAGGTCTTAATAACATTTTTTTTAGCTGTGAGCTAATATGATATTGTTGCCCGTGGGGCTTTCTTGATTATTTGTTAGATTGATTGGGGCCGAGGGCCATATGTTAGGGCATGACATTTCATGTGAGCATATGCATACACATGCATGGATCGGACCGCACGCCGCAGTGGTATACGGATCGGGCTGCGCGCCGCAGCAGGTGCCTCAGTGATATTGTGCTTGGGCTGTAGGAGCCCCTCCGGAGTATGAACCCCCACATGGAGCACGGGTACCCAAATTGGATCGGGCTACACGCCGTAGCGGTCATATCATGCATTGCATTGCATTTAGCTACATTGGTTTGCGTGCACTACGTGTCATAACATTCAGCACTCATACATTATTGGCACACATGCATTAGTTGCCTTATTGACCGGATCTCCTGGTGTAAATTGATAAGGAGTGCTGAGCCCGAGGGGCTGATTTGAGTGCGGACTTGCACTGCTTGAGATTGTATCGAGGTATTGGTATATTATCATGAAAGAAAGTAGCTAAAATTGAGTTTTCTAAATAATCTACTCACATATGCTTGAAAGGAATAAAAAGATAGTTCTGTATTGTGTAGCATGAGATAGTGCCTATCGTGGTTTTCTTCCCTTCAACATTATTTACTTTTATTACTGCTGAGTTGGAAGTACTCACACCCGACTCCCTGCACCTTGTGTGCAGATCCAGGTACATCACAGTGGAGCCGATTCTATTGCGGCTCGGGAGTGCTTTTGGACAGTCGAGGTAGCTGCCAGCGTTCGCAGGACATGATTCTCCAGTTTGTCTATATTTTTGTTCTGATCATCCCACACTTGCACAATTATATTCACTATTTACACTTTGTATACTCTGTAGAGGCTCATGACTCTTGACCCTTCGGTCTATGGGAGTTGGCACGTGTTGGGACTTGGTTCCCTGTTTTTAATATATCTATCACTGTTATGCTTAAACTGGATAAAGTGAGCTTGTGGCTCCGTGATTGTTGTTGATTGGTCGGACTGGCCTAGCAGTGTGTTGGGCGCCATCACGACCGGATTTGGGGTCGTGACAAGTTGGTATCAGAGCCTAGGTTTACTAGGCCTCGTGAGTCTTGAGCCGGTTAGTAGAGTCTTGTGGATCGGTACGGGGACGCCTGTACTTATCCTCGGGAGGCTGCGAACCTTTAGGAAACACTTCACATTTCTTGGAATTCTTATCATGCGCACTTGATTCAACTTGAGATATAATTTTGAAATTCCTTCCGCACGTCTGTGTACGCATCGAGTGCTCGGTAATATAATTGACTTATGGCTTGCAATTCCCCGATCGAGGGGCGAGATATAATCTCCATGAGTTCATGTTGGGCCAGTCGGGAGGACTTGAGGCCGGATCCTTGTCTATGGCTTGAGCACCAAGGTATTAATTTTGCGAGTCGGTATTATGAAGTTCATACGATCGGTACTGATCCTTATTGTGCAAATGGCAGTTTGATAATGGGAGAGCTGTAAGGTATTCGGTTCTTATTGTGATTTGATATGTAGCCCTAGCTATGGGCGTGAGAAATAATTATCATATCTCGTAATTGGAAGGTAAAGTGCCTTATGTGTAGTGGAACGAGTTTAAACTCAGGAAGACTAAAGTGATTTTGATATGTGTTATGATTCGAGCAGGTACAGCGCATGTTCAAGTATAAATTATGATAATATGATTCGTATAGTATTGAGATTTAATGTTGTTTAAATACATTGTGATATCTTGTTGAGTTGTGGATGTATTGTTAGAATGGTTTGGTGATTCTCTGGCAGGTGGATAGGCCAATTTACAAAGGAAACTCTGCCGAAATTTTTGGAAAATTTGGGACTTAGAAAGATTTCTGTCACCTAAAGAGAGTGGGCTTATTGGTGGTGCATGTATATCCGCAAGAATTGCAGAAGAGCTAAGGTCTCCTGATGATTCGAGTCTCTGTCAAGGCTTGTAAATGACTTGAGTTTAATCTTATATTAACATTTCGGCATCACTTGAGTAATAATGATATGAGTGGTTGAAAGTGCTTTGATGTATGACTCCGAGCTAAGTTGGGGAGGTTGTTATTGATTAACTGATTGCACTGTCGTGTGCTGTGTTGGCTTTGTCTCTAGGTATGTTTGGGAAATTTTGATAAAGGTTATGGTGCTTCGTAGATGTGAAGAAATACTAGGATGTTTTGAACTGATGTTGATAATGAATGTTCGGTGTATAGAAAGTTAAGATAGCTAATTGTGTTTGTATGTAATCATGATCTGCATTGTCAGAGTTCTAACAAGGCACGAGTGGTCCTACTCAATAGGACAGTTGAATTACAAGCTGAATAAGGGTGAATGATGCCCGAGAATGGTTTTGCAGTGTTCAAGATTTTGCTTGTAACAGTCGGGTGCCTTAAGATTTGTGTATGTGGCTAAAGATGGCGGTTTCGTTAGAGAAGATCAAGGCTTGTGTTATATCATGTGAATGATGGGATTCTAGGTATCCGTATGGGAAGTAATGATAATAATTTAAAAATCGCGAGAAGTTCATCAAAATAAAGTATTGTAGGATGTGATCCTTCTGGGAAACATTGAGAGAGTATTAAGTGGCCTATATGTCTTAGACCGTGTGGTCTTATGTACGAGTCTCGTGTGGAATGAGTTGATGTGTTATGGTGCTACAGTAATGGCTAATATTAAATCAAAGATGAATCAGAAAGGAAACTGGGTAAATGGAACAACTTGTTAATAAACCGAAGCGGTATGATAAAAAATACGACTAATTCCTGGTATGTGGTTGAAGTAATGAGTCTTGCAGATATTGTGCAATAAAGCTTTTGAGTGCTGGCAGTCGTGTAACCCGATATGGGTATAATATGGGTATAAGGACTCAGTCCTGGCAGTTAAACTTATGCAACAAATGGGAAGAAATAGTTTGTGATGTGTTTTATCATGGTTTGAAAATGAGTATACTCATGTCGGTATGCGAAGCGTGGAATGTGTAATGAGTTTTCTTCTATATGGGATCACGAAAGTCCTTGACTAGTGGAGTGCGCCGATGTTGAGGCGGAGGAAAGGGATATGAATTTCCATGTTGTCTTAGTGTGATATGGTATACACGATGTGTTATGGAAAGTTGATAATGGTATATTCTAGATTTTGAGATCGGTGCATAATATTTGGGAAGTCAATAAAGATTATTGAGTAGCGCGGACAGCTGCAGATGAATTAAGAATCGATCTTTCTGATGATTTAAGAAAATGGTACTGCTATTCTATTAACTTGGCAGGGAATATGATCCAAAAAGGACAAGGTAATGTAAACTGATGATATCCAGTGGTATGGTGGTATTCTCATGTTGGATCGACTATAATGACTGAGTCGTTGATGGCATTGTGAAATTTCTGAATGGCTGTCGCGGTATGAATGGACGCATGATGTGCGTTATGTATTCGTACGGTGGAGTGTGGAACCAGGTATAGCGATTCATGTGTTACATATGTGTTGGAGACTAGAAGTTCTCGTAATCCGCCTATGCAGTGGTTGTATATCGCGTGTATCGGCACCGTTTTGTGATTATTGGAAATCGGAAGCTCTAGTGGCTCTCTCTTAGCTTGATATGATGAATTTGGGTTATGATACCTTATTTCAGACTGGTTGACATAAGTCAGGTTGTCCAGACTAATGTGATATGGACGATGTCGGAAAATGGCACAAATTGCGTAGCAAAGTGCATCGAAGTATACTCTAGCAGGGTAGTTGTACCCAGGACCAGCGGACGACTGGTAGGTATTGCTTTGTCAGTTGGGCCTTTGTGGCGGATGTCAGTGTAGAGGTATCTACCATTGATTCAGTTCCAGTATTGAGAAACGTTGTCGGATGCGTTTCATGTGGCCGAGCTTGAGGCTATATATATATATGTTTGCTGTAATGAGAAAATTCGACTCGATATGCATTTCCTTTTGCGAGATTTATGCGTGGATCGGGTGGCACGCCGCCACGGGTTATTTTGATTGGGTGGCACGCCGCCACATGTATGGTATCTGGATCGGGTGGCACGCCGCCACGGGTATGTCATTGGAACGGGTTGCACGTCGCAATAGAATATTGTGAAAATATAGTTAGTTATATGCTACCTGGTATACCATACTTCCTCGCTTCTGAGGAAAAGTCCATTTTGAGTATCGCTTGGCGAATGGCACACCGGTTGTGTCCTTTCAGGATTTGATAGCATACATTAATTATTTCCCCGTGGGTGAGGTTGATTGCGTGGGTTCAAGACCTAGATCTGTGCGTGCCTGACCGTTTTGAGCTTAGTGGCTTGAGGTGCTTCATGAGTAATAATGTTGGGATAGAATCACGAATCGTGGCAAGGCCACGTGATGTTATGACCTCTCGAGGAGGATTCGGGTACTCTATTTCTATAATGCGAGACGCGATCTTAGTTCTATGTTATGATGTCACAGAGGAATTGAATTGCAGCTCTTTTGCTGGAGACAATTATCATGATTTGAGCTGTCATGATTCGAGTGTGTTCAGACGTTTCTATTGGAGCCTATGTTGTGCTCGTCGTGGCTTAGGCCGGTGTTGAGGTGTCTTATCACCAGTGCGGTGTGTTATAATCGAAATGACTATTGGAGTTATTAATGAATACGAGCATATTGGATCTTAGCTTGTTAGAAAGGTAATACCGAGATTTGGGTCCGAAATCTGTTGTGGTATTAGTTAAAAGTGAAATGGATTCATGAATGGTTGACCTGAGAGATGGGTTCGATATATCGCGTGTTCAATTGCCGTGGACATGATATGAAGGTGTTGGAAAAAGACTCTATCTAATGAAAAAGGTTTTTCAGTTGGTATTTGGTTATCGGGAGAAATTATTATGATTAGAGACTATTGTCTCGAGTGATTCGGTTGTTTGATACATCATATGATCTCACCCGAAGTGGTGAGTGTGGGTTATTGCAGTAGATTCTAGTGTATCATGAGTATAGGCATGGGATTAGCAATTGGTATATGATTTCGGAAAGTGCAATGTGGTTTATAGTTCAGATGGTGTGTGAGATTTCAGCTATATGGTGTTTTCGGACTTATGTGAGATAGGGTGACGTATGATCGCCCGAATATATGCTTTGTAAGGTCATTCAGCTATTTGGTTGCTTCTAGTACAACTCTGGGTACGCTCGAGGATGAGCGTTTGTTTAAGTTGGGAAGAATGTAACGACCCGGCCCGTCGTTACGGGAATTTCCACCCCGTTACCTTACATTAACATATCTTATGCTTCTATATCAGTGTTAGAACCTATCGGGTGAGTTAGGAGTGAATTGAATGGAAAATGAAGCAAATAGCATGTTTGAAGGAAGTTTGAATATGGAAAGTCAACCTAGAGTTGACTATCGAATTAGAGTGCTCGGAATCAGATTCTGATTATTCGACTAGTTTCGGGGGATCATTTATGACTTAGGAGAGCAATCGGAATTGAATTTGGAGGCCCAGTGTAGTTTTAGGCTTGAATTGGCTAAGGTTGAATTTTGGCGAAATCCGAACGGTAGGTGAGATTTTGATCCGGGGTCGGAATGGAATTCCGACAGTTGCAATAGCTTCGTTGGGTGATTTTGGATGTGCCTGCAAAATTTCAGGTCATTCGGACGTCGTTTAGTCGGGTTTTTGATTGAATGCGTAATTCGGAAGTTTTGAAGAAACTTAGGCTTGAATCTGTGCGTAATTGCTGATTTTGATGTTTAGGATGGTGTTTTTATGATTGGAACAAGTTTGTATCATGTTATGGAGAATGTTGGTAGTTTTCGTTGGGGTCCCGGGGGCCTCGGGATGAATTCGGGGGTCCAAACGGACCATTTTGAGCCAAAAAGGGGCTGCTGGATTTGCTGCAATAAAATTGCAGGTTATTGTTCTCTGCGATTGCGGCCATTGCCACGCGATCGCGTAGTGTATCGAGATGAGGCTGGGAGATTGCTCTTTGCAATCGCAGGAGTAGTGATGCGATCGCGTGAGGTTGAGTGTTTGTGCATCGCGATCGCGGGTCGGTCGATGCGATCGCGTAATGTCGTGTTCTTGAGCAGTGCGATCGCGACCCCTTTGATGCGATCGCGTAGGGTCGCTGAGTTGAGCACTGCGATCGCGTCCAGGTTCACGCGATCGCGTAGAGGAAAGTTGGCAGCCAGGTTTTTGTGCATCGCGATCGCACGCCCAGTGCTGCGATCGCGTAGAGTAAACGGCCCAGGCAGTGAGTTTAAGTCCAGAAACATTTCATTTCGGGTTCATTTGCAAAACCCTCCATTGTTGAGCTCTAGAGTGAGAAAGTGGCGGGAAATAGCTGGGAGATCATCGGGATATTGTCGGAGGTAAGTTTCGTGGTTTAATTACACACTTTTATCATGAAATCATGGATTATTTCTATGAAAATGAAGGATTAAATGTGGGTTTAAGCCCTAGGCCTAAATTGTAGAAAAATACCAATTTGAGCGGGCATATGGAGTTCGAATTTGGTAAATTTGATATGCCTAGACTTGTATTGAGACGAGGGTTCCGAATATGTAACTTTTATAATTTTTCGAGAAGCGCACCAAAAGTCGGGTTTTGACAACTTTGTGGGTTTTGGTGTAAACCGAGTTATTTCGATTGGGTTTTGTCTAATTAGCCTATTTTGATATATTTATGCTGATTTGTGCTAGTTTTGACATGCGTGGATGCCGGTTCGAGGAGCTAAGGCGTCACGGGCATGAGCTTTCGTCTGTTCGAGGTGGGTAATACTTGTAAATGATGTCCTGAGGGTTAGTAAACCCCGGACTTGCACATCTTAGTGCTGTGTCGAGGTGACTTGCACGCCGGATAACGGGCGTGGGGTAGAGCACCATTGGGGATTGTGACTTGGTCCGTCCCGCGTAACAAATAATAACACCTAATTGTTGAAATGAATTGGACTAATTATCATGCTTGGACTTCGTGCCAATTATTTGGATCCTTCAGGGATTGGTATCATTGTCTTGATAATACTGTGCATATTTTATTCTAAATTTAAGGTTTTAAATGGTATTTTGCTATTCAGCATTTTTTTTATAAGGTTATGAAAAACTTGAACAAGGTCTTAATAACATTTTTAGCTGTGAGCTAATATGATATTGTTGCCCGTAGGGCTTTCTTGATTATTTGTTAGATTGATTGGGGCCGAGGGCCATATGTTAGGGCATGACATTTCATGTGAGCATATGCATACACATGCATGGATCGGACCGCACGCCGCAGTGGTATACGGATCGGGCTGCGCGCCGCAGCAGGTGTGATATTAATATTGTGCTTGGGCTGTAGGAGCCCCTCCGGAGTCTGAACCCCCACAGTGAGCACGGGTACCCAAATTGGATCGGGCTACACGCCGTAGCGGTCATATGCATTGCATGGCATACATACATTGGTTTACGTGTACTACGTGGCATAACATTCAGTACTCATACATTACTGGCACACATGCATTAGTTGCCTTATTGACCAGATCTCCTGGTGTAAATTGATAAGGAGTGTTGAGCCCGAGGGGCTGATTTGAGTGCGGACTTGCACTGCTTGAGATTGTATCCAGGTATTGGTATATTATTATGAAAGAAAGTAGCTAAAATTGAGTTTTCTAAATAATCTACTCACATATGCTTGAAAGGAATAAAAAGATAGTTCTGTATTGTGTAGCATGAGATAGTGCCTATCGTGGTTTTCTTCCCTTCAACATTATTTACTTTTATTACTGCTGAGTTGGAAGTACTCACACCCGACTCCCTGCACCTTGTGTGCAGATCCAGGTACATCACAGTGGAGCTGATTCTATTGCGGCTCGGGAGTGCTTTTGGACAGTCGAGGTAGCTGCCAGTGTTCGCAGGACCTGATTCTCCAGTTTGTCTGTATTTTTGTTCCGATCATCCCACACTTGTGCACAGTTATATTCACTATTTACACTTGTATATTACGTAGAGGCTCATGACTCTTGACCCTTCGGTCTATGGGAGTTGGCACGTGTTGGGACTTGGTTCCTTGTTTTTAATATATCTATCACTGTTATGCTTAAACTGGATAAAGTGAGCTTGTGGCTCCGTGATTATTGTTGATTGGTCGGGCTGGCCTAGCAGTGTGCTGGGCGCCATCACGACCGGATTTGGGGTTGTGACACAATCAGTCTAACAAATAATCAAGAAAGCCCTACGGACAACAATATCATATTAGGTCACATCTAAAAAATGTTATTAAGACCTTGTTCAAGTTTTTCATAACCTTATAAAAAAAATGCTGAATTGCAAAATACCATTTAAAACCTTAAATTTAGAATAAAATATGCACAGTGTTATCAAGACAGTGATACCAATCCCTGAAGGATTTAAATAATCGGCACGAAGCCCAAACATGATAATTAGTCCAATTCATTTCAACAATTAGGTGTTATTATTTATTACGCGGGACGGACCAAGTCATGATCCCCAATGGTGCTCTACCCCACGCCCGTTATCCGGCGTGCAAGTCACCTCAACACAACACTAAGATGTGCAAGTCCGGGGTTTACTAACCCTCGGGACATCATTTACAAGTATTACCCACCTCGAACCGACGAAAGCTCATGCCCGCGACGCCTTACCTCCTCGAACCGGCATCCACGCACGTCAAAACTAGCACAAATCAGCACAAAAATATCAAAATAGGCTAATGGAACATCACCCAATCGAAAGAACTCGAAAAATATCAGAAATCACGAAATTGGAAAAACCCGAGCCCCGGGCCCACATCTCAAAAAATTTCGAAATTCATATTTCTAGAATCGTCGTCTCGCCACGAGTCCATACATATAAAATTTACCAAAATCGGAGTTCGATTGGCCTTTCAAAACCCAAATTTTCGTTTTCAATATCTAGGTCCACAATCCTTCACAATTTCTACCCAAATTCATGAAGATTGATGTTAATTCTACCATAAAATGATGTTTTTGAGTCAAGAAACTTACCTCCGATGAATACCCGATGATTTCCCAGCGTTTTCCCGTGATTTCTTCTCTCTAGGGCTCAAAATTATGTTTTTGGGTATATGAACCCGTGCGCCCTCTGTTCTGCAATTTAACTCACTGCCTGAACATTTAACCCTACGCGATCGCAGCACTGGGCTCGCGATCGCGATGCACAAATCCTGGGCTGTCAACTTTTCCTCTACGCGATTGCGTGAACCTGGACGTGATCGTAGTGACCCACTTAGCGACCCTACGCGATCGTATTAATACACCCGCGATCGCGATGCACAACCAGTCGACCTTACGCGATCGCATCTCTCTTACCGCGATCACGAAGAACAATTTTCCGGCCTCACTCCGATACACTACGCGATCGCAGACTCAACCTTGCGATCGCAGAGCTTCCCAGCTTTGCCCTACGCGATCGCAGACTCACCCTCGCGATCGCAGAGCTCAACATCCTCCTCTTACGCGATCGCATACATAGCTTCGCGATCGCGAAGCACAAAAATTCTCCGCATTTATTGCAGCAGAAACAGCAGTGCCTTTGGCACAAATTGGTCCGTTTGGACCCCCGAATTCATCCCGAGGCTCCCGGACCCCAACGAAAACCACCAACATACTCCAAAACACGATACGAACTTGTTCCAATCATAAAAACATCATCATAAACGTCAAAATCACCATTTCCACACGGATTCAAACCTAAGTTTCTTCAAAACATTCAAAACTAACATTCAATCCAAAACCCGATCAAACGATGTCCGAATGACCTGAAAATTTGTAGACATCTCCAAAATCACATAACGAAGCTACAGGAATTGTCGGAATTCCATTCCGACCCCCGGATCAAAATCTCACCTACCGTTAGGATTTCGCCAAAATTCAACCTTCGCCAATTCAAGCCTAAAACTACACCGGACCTCCAAATTCAATTCCGATTGCTCTCCTAAGTCATAAATGATCCCCCAAAACTAGTCGAATCATCAAAATCCGATTCCGAGCACTCTAACTCGATAGTCAACTCTAGGTTGACTTTCCATATTCAAACTTCCTTCAAACATGCTATTTGCTTCATTTTCCATTCAATTCACTCCTAACTCACCCGATAGGTTCTAACACCGATATAGAAGCATAAGATATGTTAATGCAAGGTAACGGGGTGGAAATTCCCGTAACGACGGGCCGGGTCGTTACAACTTTTCATGTCTTAGAATTTGGCGCCCACCTGTATAACAAGGGAATACATTTTTGTACCTTAGAATTAGGCGCCCACCTGTATAACAAGGGAATACATTTTCGTACCTTAGCATTAGGTGCCCACCTGTATAACGAGGGAATACTTTTCATGTCTTTGAATTAGGCGCCCACCTGTATAACAAGGGAATACATTTTCATGTCTTTAGCAAATAGGCGCTCACCTGTATAACAAGGGAATACATTTTTGTACCTTAGCATTAGGCGCCCACCTGTATAACGAGGGAATACTTTTCATGTCTTAGAATTAGGCTCCCACCTGTATAACAATGTAACGACCCGGCCCGTCGTTACGGGAGTTATCGCCCCGTTTTCTCAATTTAATACTTCAATATGATAATTTATATGTGTTTGGAGAGTTAGAAGCAAATCGGTGAGAATTAGAATAGAAATGAGGACATAAATCTCTTTACGAGAAGAATAGGTTGGAAAAGTCAACCGAATGTTGACCGATGAGTTAGACAGCTCGGAATGGAAATTTGAAGATTCGACTAGTTTCGGGGGATCATTTATGACTTAGGAGAGCAATCGGAATCGAATTCGGAGGTCCGGTGTAGTTTTAGGCTTGAATTGGCTAAGGTCGAATTTTGGCGAAATCCGAATGGTAGGTGAGATTTTGATACGGGGGTCGAGATGGAATTCCGACAATTTTTGTAGCTTCGTTATGTGATTTTGGATATGTCTACAAAATTTCAGGTCATTCGGACGTGGTTTGGTTGGATTTTTGATTAAATGTGTGTTTTGGAAGTTTTAGAAGAACTTAGGCTTGAATTCGATGTAATTTGATGGTCTTGGCGTTGTTTGATGCATGTCGATGATTGGAACAAGTTTGTATGATGTTTTAGGAGGTGTTGGTATTTTTGGTTGAGGTCCCGGGGGCCTCGGGGTGATTTCAGATGGTTAGCGGGAACTTTTGAAATTGGAAAACTTCATAATAGGCGAAGATGTAAATGAGTGTGCACAAGACCTCATTTTAAACGATCATATCTCCCATTATATAAAGAGTTATGTGACCCACAACCTATCAAATTAAAACCCTTTGCGTCTAGTTTCCAATGCAACAAACTGTGCGTCATTTGGAGATGTATACAGAAAGTTATGATCTTTTTACTGGGCATGTGTCAGTAGCGCGGCCTTAGCGCGGGAGCGCTAGTAGCCCGCGCTAATGGGTTATTTTCTGCCTCAACCCGCGCTAATTAGCGGGCGCGCTAGTAGCAGGCCCTAAATATACATAAGGACGGGAAATGACAGAACTTGAGTCATTTCTCAAGCCTAGGGCTTCCCCAACACCCCCAATTCGACAAAGGCACTCAATTGCACTCCTAAGGTAAGCTTTTAAATGTGTTTTCATGGTGATTTCTCTTCTCAATCACTAGTTACAACACGATTTTGGTTGGATTTCATAGGATTTCTTCAAAATCTCAAGAACACCCCAAAGTTGTCTTTCAAGACTTGATCTACAAGAGGTAATCCTACTCGTTAGACTTACACATATGGTGTTATTATGGGAATATGAGTATGAATCAAGTACTACAATTTATAGTATGGTTGTTGGAAGCCATAAATCCCCAATTTAAATACATGAACATGGTAGGGATTTAAATATGTATATTTGTTGGAATTTTGTTGGTGTGGGTGTGAATGATTGATCACACACATGATGTTAGGAGTATAAATTGCTAAAGAATGATAGGAAGATGAATTGTTGGTTAATGGTAATAGTTGGACGAACCAATGCTATAGTTAAGAGGTGTAAATATTTATGCCTACAAGATGTTTGATAATAGGCCTAGATGGCACAAGTTATGGGATTTATGACTAATATTGGCCATATTGAATGTGGTATTGTAGATTGAAGTTACATAACTCTATTGGATCATTGTAGTATCATTAAGGGGCGAATTTTCAGATATGTACGGCTAAAACCCCATCTTTTAGAAATCGAACTTCATCGATGTTTATATGAATTTGGATAGATTGGAAGCGCTAGGAGGCCGGTTGAGGAGCAAAGGCGTCGTGGACTAGAATTCTCACCGGTTCGAGATTCGGCGTCCGAGGTGATTGAATTGCAAGGCAAGCGCAAGGCGGACTAAGGCTTCTACCGGCTAGAGGTGAGTAGTTTGTGTATATGGTAGCATGAGGGTTCGAAACCCCGGCTTAGCACATTGTGACGCTAGTAGGGCGTGGCTCGCACCCCGTGGCAAGTGCGGGATTGATTGTGACTGGGGATTGAGACTTAGTCCATCCCGAATGAGTATAATATGATATTAGTGGTTCAAAAACACTGTGTTTGATATAATTGTGGGCTGTAAGCCATGTTTGGGGCCTTGAGCCGACCTGTAGTATCCCTAGGGGATAGTTATATATGTGATAGCTATATTTGCTTAATCACTGATCTCAATCCTGGTTTGAAAACACCGTATTGAAATGCTAAGTCACCTGTTTTGGGAAAATTAAATAAAAGTTAAAGTATTTTCATAATTTATGAACTGGAACCTAGTAATAAATAAATTGAGTTGTTGTGTGACTTATATGTTTGTTGTGGACTGAGGATGGATCGGGCTGCACGCCGCAGTGGTTGATATGAGGATCGGGCTGCACGCCGCAGTGGTATTGCGCTTGGGTTGTAGGAGCCCCTCCGGAGTTTGTGCACACCCCCAGTGAGCGCCGTCGACGTTAAATGGATCGGGCTACATGCCGTAGCGGTTATGTGCATTGCATTGCATTTTTATCTGTTGAATTATTTGGTGGTAGCTGTATTGTACTGTTGATGCTAGTTCGTAGGAGGATCGGACGGTAGTTTAGCTTTATATTGTGGTATTCTGTGGATTTCCTACTTTCAGCTGCTTATATCTATTTATTACTCACTGAGTACTTAGTACTCACCCCTACTCCCTGCACCTTTGTGTGCAGATCCAGGCACTCAGGAGAAGTATACGAGCACTCCAGCCTTTTACAGAGTCATATCGAGTTACTGAGTTAGCTACCGACGTTCGCAGAACCTAGCTTCTCATCTCATTTCAGTTATTACTTTATGCTTCAGATTTGAGTATTTCACACAGTATTCTCTATTACTATTCGATTTTGTTTAGAGGCTCTAGACTTGTGACCCTAGATGTTTGGGAGTGTTAGTTCGTTTTCGCACTTCTCAGTATTTATTCGTATTATTATTATTGGAGTTCTTTGACTCATATATTCATCTTGGGTTGTCCTAGCGGGTGTGTTGGGCGCCATCACGACCGGGATTGGGGTCATGACAAGTTGGTATCAGAGCCTAGGTTACTAGGCCTCATGAGTCTTGGGCCAGTTGGTAGAGTCTCGTGGATCGGTACAGGGATGCCTGTATTTATCCTCGGGAGGCTGCAAACCTTTTAGGAAACACTTCACATTTCTTGGAACTCTTATCGTGCGTAGTTGATTCAGCATGAGATGTAATTCTTGGAAATTCCTTCCACACGTCAGTGTACACTTCGCACGCTCAGTAATATGATTACCTTGATGGTTTGTGATTCCCTGATCGAGGGGAAAGATATAATCTCTGCGAGTTCATGTTTGGGCCAGTCGGGAGGACTTGAGGCCAGATCTTTGTTTATGACATGAGCACCAAAGTGCTGATTTTACAAACTGGTGTTATGAAATTTCGTGTGATCGGTATTATTCTTAACTGTGGAAATGACAGCTTAATAATGTACGAGCTGTCAGGTGTTAGATCCTTATTGTAATCTGTTGTATAGCCCCGAGCTATGGGCGTGGTGAATATTTATCATATCTCTTAGTTGGAAGGTAAAGTGCCTTACGTGTAGTAAAACGAGTTTCGACTCAGGAAGACTAAAGTGATTATGCTATGTATATCCTGGTGGAAGGTGTTGTACTGAAATACTATATTGATGCAAAGTAGGTGGGTGGATTCGGATGTGTAATTGAAGGGTATTTGATATGTGTTATGATGCGAGCAGGTGCAACGCATGTCCATGTATCAATTTTGATAATATAACTCGTGTACTATTGAGATTAATGTTGTTGATATACATTGTAATGTCTTGTTGAGTTGTGAATGTATTGTTAGGATGGTTTTGGTGATTCTCTGGCAGGTGGATAGGCCAAATTACAAAGGAAACTCTATTGAAATTTTTGGAAAATTTGGGACTTAGAAAGATTTCTGTCACCTAAAGAGAGTGGGCTTATTGGTGGTGCGTGTATATCTGCAAGAATTGCAGAAGAGCTAAGGTCTCCGATGATTCGAGTCTCTGTCAAGGCTTGTAAATGACTTGAGTTTAATCTCACTATAATATTGTGGCATCATTTGAGTAAGAATACTAAGAGTGGCTAAAAGTGCTTTGATGTACGGCTCCGAGCCAAGTTGGGGAGGTTGTTATTGATTACTAATTGCACTGTTGTGTGCTATATTGGTTATGTCTCTAAGTATGTTGGGAAAATTCTGATAAGGGTTATGGTGCTTCGTGGATGTGATGAAATCCTAGGATGATTTGAACTGTTGTTGGTCAATAATGTTCGGTGTATAGAAAAGAAAGTCAGTTGAATTATAAATTGAATAAGGGTGGATGACGCCCGAGAATAGCCTTGCGGTGTTCAAGACTTTGCTTGTAACTGTAAGGTGTCTTAAGATTTTGTATGTGGCTAAAGATGGTGGTTTCATTAGAAGGGATCAAGACTTGTGTAATGATATGTGAATGATGGGATTCTATGTATCCGTATTGGAAGGTAATGATACGAATCCAAAAAAAAAATCGCGGGAAGTTCGTCAAAATAAAGTATTGTAAAAGGTGGTACTCTGGGAAACATTTGAGAGAGTATTCAGCGGCCATGAGCCTTAGACCGTGTGGTCTTGTGTATGAATCTTGTGTGGTAACATGAGTTGAGGTATTGTGATCCTTCAGTAAAGGAGAATATTAAATTAAAGATGAATCAGAAAGGAATTAGGTAAATGAAACAACTTGTTAACAAACTGAAACGGTATGATAAAGATAAGATTAACTCCTGGCATGTGTACGAAGTAATGAGTCTTGCAGCTATGGTGCAACCAAGCTCTTGAGTGCTGGCAGTTGCGTAGCTCGATGTGGGTAAAAGGACTCAGTCCTGGCAGTTAAACTTATGCAATGAATTGGGAGAAAGAGTTTGTGATGTGTTCTACCGTGGTTTGAAAGTGAGTATATTCATTTTGGTATGCGAAGCTGGGAATGTGTAATGAGTTTTCCTCTATATGGAATCATGGAAGTCCTTGACTAGTTGAGTGCGTCGATATTTGCGGCGCAGAAAAGGGATAGAAGTTCCCATGTTATATTAGAGTGGTATGGTATATGCGATGTGTTATGTGAAGTTGATAATGGCATGTTTATGGTTTTGAGACCAATTCATAATATATGGGAAGTCATTAAAAATTATTGAGCAGCACGGGCAGCTGCAGGTAATTTAAGAACCGATCTTTCGGGTGATTAAGGGAAAGAAATGGTACTGCTATTCTAGTGATATGGCAGGGTATATGGTCCAAAGTACAAGGTAATGTAAACTGATAATATCTAGTGGTATGGGGGTATTCTCTTGTTGGATCGACTGTGATGATTGAGTTGTTGATGGCATAGGGAAATTTCTGAATGACTTTCGTGGTATGAATGGATGCTTGATGTGTGTTATGTATTCGTACAGTGGAGTGTGGAATCAGGTGTAGTAATTCATGTGTTATATAGGTGATGGAGACTAGAAGTTCTCGTAATCCACCTATGCAGTGGTTGTATATCGTGTGTATCGGCACCGTTTAGCCATCATCGGAAATTGGAAGCCCTAATGGCTCTCTCTTAGCTTGATATGTTGAATTTGGGTTATGATACCTTATTTCAGACTGGTTGACATAAGTCAGGTCGCCTAGACTAATGTGATATGGACTATGTCGGAAAATGGCACAAATTGCATAGAAGAGAGCATCAGAGTATGCTCCAACAAGGTAGTTGTACTCAGGACCAGCGGACGACGGGTAGGTATTGCTTTGTCAGTGGGGCCTTCGTGGCGGATATCAGTGCAGAGGTTTCTACTATTGATTCAGCTCCGGTATTGAGGAACTTTGTCAGATGCGTTTCATGTGGCCGAGCTTGAGGCTATATATATGTTTGTTTTAATGAGAAACTTGACTCGATGTGCATTCCCTCTTGCGAGATTTATGCATGGATCGGGTGGCACGCTGCCACAGGTATGGTATCTGGATCGGGTGGCACGCCGCCACGGGTATGTTATTGGAACGGGTTGCACGCCGCAACAGTGTGATGTGGAAAATATAGTATCCTATAAGTTACTTTGTATACAATACTTCCTAGCTTCTAAGGAATAATCCGTATTGGGTACCGCTCGGGGAATAGTACATCGATTGTATCCATTCAGAATTTGATAGCATATATTAAATGTATCACCGTGGGTGTGATTGATTGCTTGAGTTCAGAACTAAATATGTGCGTGGCTGACCATTTTGAGCATGGTGACTTGAGGTGCTCCATGAGTAATAGTGCTCGGATAGAATCGTGAGTCGTGGCAATTCCACGTGATGTTATGACATTCGAGGAGGGTTCAGGTACTCTAATTCTATGATGTGAGACGGGATCTCAGTTCTATGTTATGATGGTACAGAGGGATTGAATTACAGCTCTTTTGTTTGAGTTAGTTATCATCATTGTGTATGTTCAAACGTTTCTTATTGGAGCCTGTGTTGTGCTCGTCGTGGCTTAGGCCGGTGTTAAGGTGTCATATCACCAATGCGGTGTGTGATAATTAGAATGATCGTTGGAGCCATTAATGAGTGCGGGCATATGTGATTTCAACTGGTTAGAAAGGAAAACATCAAGGTTTGGCTCTGAAATATATTATAATGTCATGAATCCATTTCATGAATTCATGAAATGAATTCATGAATGGATGACCTGAGAGATGGATTCGATATATCGTGTGTTCGGTTGCCGTGGGAAATATACATGAAGGTGTTGGAAAAAGACTTCAGCTAACGAGAAAGTTTTTTCAGTAGTAACTGGTTATCGTGGGAAATTGTGGTGATTAGAGGACATCGTCTCGAGTGATTTGTTTGTTTGGTACACCATAAGGTCTCACTCGGAGTGGCGAGTATGGACTATTACAGTTGGTTCGGGTGTATTCCGAGTATAGACGTGGGATCTAGATGTGGTATATGATTTCAAAAGGTGCAATGTGGTCTATATTCCAGATGGACTGTGGAAGTTTAGCTATATGGCATTAGCGGACTTATGATGGACAGGGTGATGTGGTACCACCCCGCATATATGCTTGGTAAGGTCATCCAGCTATTGGGTTGCTTCTAGTACAACTCTGGGTACGCTCGAGGACGAGCTATTATTTAAGTTGGTGAGAATGTAACGACCTGGCCCGTCGTTACGGGAGTTATCGCCCTGTTTTCTCAATTTAATACTTCAATATGCTAATTTATATGTGTTTGGAGAGTTAGAAGCAAATCGGTGAGAATTAGAATAGAAATGAGGACATAAATCTCTTTACGAGAAGAAAAGGTTGGAAAAGTCAACCGAATGTTGACCGATGAGTTAGACAGCTCGGAATGGAAATTTGAAGATTCGACTAGTTTCGGGGGATCATTTATGACTTAGGAGAGCAATCAGAATCGAATTCGGAGGTCCGGTGTAGTTTTAGGCTTGAATTGGCTAAGGTCGAATTTTGGCGAAATCCGAATGGCAGGTGAGATTTTGATCCGAGGGTCGAGATGGAATTCCGACAATTTCTGTAGCTTCGTTATGTGATTTTGGATATGTCTACAAAATTTCAGGTCATTCGGACGTGGTTTGGTTGGGTTTTTGATTAAATGTGTGTTTTGGAAGTTTTAGAAGAACATAGGCTTGAATTCGATGTAATTTGATGGTCTTGGCGTTGTTTGATGCATGTCGATGATTGGAACAAGTTTGTATGATGTTTTAGAAGGTGTTGGTATTTTTGGTTGAGGTCCCAGGGGCCTCGGGGTGATTTCAGATGGTTAACGGGAACTTTTGAAGTTGGAAAACTTCATAATAGGCGAAGATGTAAATGAGTGTGCACAAGACCTCACTTTAAATGATCATATCTCCCATTATATAAAGAGTTGTGCGACCCACAACCTATGCAATTAAAGCACTTTGAGTGTAGTTTCCAATGCAACAAACTGTGCGTCATTTGGATTTGTATACAGAAAGTTATGACCTTTTTACTGGGCATGCGTCAGTAGCGAGGCCTTAGTGCGGGAGCGCTAGTAGCCCGCGCTAATGGGTTATTTTCTACCTCAACCCGCGCTAATTAGCGCGGGCGCGCTAGTAGCAGGCCCTAAATATACATAAGGACGAGAAATGACAAAACTTGAGTCATTTCTCAAGTCTAGGGCTTCCCCAACACCCCCAATTCGACAAAGGCACTCAATTGCACTCCTAAGGTAAGCTTTTAAGTGTATTTTCATGGTGATTTCTCTTCTCAATCACTAGTTACAACATGATTTTGGTTGAATTTCATAGGATTTCTTCAAAATCTCAAGAACACCCCAAAGTTGTCTTTCAAGATTTGATCTACAAGAGGTAATCCTAAACCTTAGACTTACACATATGGTGTTATTATGGGAATATGAGTATGAATCAAGTATTACAATTTATAGTATGGTTGTTGGAAGCCATAAATCCCCAATTTAAATACATGAACATGGTAGGGATTTAAATGTGTATATTTGTTGGAAATTTGTTGGTGTGGGTGTGAATGGTTGATCACACACATGATGTTAGGAGTATAAATTGCTAAAGAATGATAGGACGATGAATTGTTGGTTAATGGTGATAGTTGAAGGAACCAATGCTATAGTTAAGAGGTGTAAATATTTATGCCTACTAGATGTTTGATAATATGCCTAGATGGCACAAGTTTTGGGATTTATGACTAATATTGGCCATATTGAATGTGGTATTGTAGATTGAAGTTACATAACTGTATTGGATCATTGTAGTATCATTAAGGGGCGAATTTCAGATATGTACGGCTAAAACCCCATCTTTTAGAAATCGAACTTCATCGATGTTTGTATGAATTTGGATAGATTAGAAGCGCGAGGAGGCCGATTGAGGAGCAAAGGTGTCGCGGACTAGAATTCTCACCGGTTCGAGATTCGGCGTCCGAGGTGATTGAATTGCAAGGCAAGCGCAAGGCGGACTAAGGCTTCTACCGACTAGAGGTGAGTAGTTTGTGTATATGGTAGCCTGAGGGTTCGAAAGCCCGGCTTAGCACATTGTGACGCTAGTACGGCGTGGCTCGCACCCCGTGGCAGGTGCGGGATTGACTGTGACTGGGGATTGAGACTTAGTCCATCCCGAATGAGTATAATATGATATTAGTGGTTGAAAAACACTGTGTTTGATATAATTGTGGGCTGTAAGCCATGTTTGGGGCCTTGTGCCGACCTGTAGTATCCCTAGGGGATAGTTATATATGTGATAGCTATATTTGCTTAATCACTGATCTCAGTCCTGGTTTGAAAACACCGTATTGAAATGCTAAGTCACCTGTTTTGGGAAAATTAATAAAAGTTAAAGTATTTTCATAATTTATGAACTGGAACCTAGTAATAAATAAATTGAGTTGTTGTGTGACTTATATGTTTGTTGTGGACTCAGGATGGATCGGGCTGCACGCCGCAGTGGTTGATATGAGGATCGGGCTGCACGCCGCAACGGTATTGCGCTTGGGCTGTAGGAGCCCCTCCGGAGTCTGTACACACCCCCAGTGAGCGTCGTCGACGTTAAATGGATCGGGCTACACGCCGTAGCGGTTATGTGCATTGCATTGCATTTTTATCTGTTGAATTATTCTGTGGTAGCTGTATTGTACTGTTGATGCTAGTTCGTAGGAGGATCGGACGGTAGTTTAGCTTCATATTATGGTATTCTGTGGATTTCTGTCACGGCCCAAATCCGGTCGTGATGGCGCCCAACAATCAAGCTAGGCCATCCATACCAACAATTTAATTAACACAAAGATATCAGTCCCAAATGGACAACCCAAGAAGAATATATGAGTTTAAGAACTCCAATAATAATAGTAAAGAACAAAATACTGACACTCCCAAAGATCCGGAGTCACAAGTCTAGAGCCTCTAACAAAACCCAACAGGAAATAGAGAGTACGATATAGAAGTACTCAAGTCCGAATACAAAATATACAATAACAACTGGAATGAGAGGAGAAGCTAGGTTCTGCGAACGTAGGCAGCTACCTCAGCAACTCGATGTGACAATGTAAACGCTGGAGATGTCCGTCTACTGCTCCTGTGTACCTGAGTCTGCACACAAAAGGTGCAGGGAGTAGGGTGAGTACTAAGTACTCAGTGAGTAACAAATATATATATGTAGCTGACAGTAAGAAATCCACAAAATACCACAATATGAAGCTACACTACAGTCCGAATCTCCTACGAACTAGCAGCAACAATACAATACAGCTACCACAGAGTAATTCAACAAATATAGATGCAATGCAATGCACATAACCGCTACGGCGTGTAGCCCGATCCGATTTAACGTCGACGGCGCTCACTGGGGGTGTGTACAGACTCCGGAGGGGCTCCTACAGCCCAAGCGCAATACTGCTGCGGCGTGCAGCCCGATCCACATATCAACCACTGCGGCGTGCAGCCCGATCCCATGCTCAGTCCACAATAAGCAATTAAGTCACAAACAATTCATTTTCCTTAATTCCAGTTCTCAATTCATAATTTTATGAAAAATACTTTAACTTTATTAAATTTGTAAAAGCCGGTGACTTAGCATTTCAAAAGTGTGATTTCAATTTCCAGGACTGAGATCAGTGATTTAGGCAATTATAGCTATCACATAATTATTGTCCTCTAAGGACGCTACAGATCGGCACAAGGCCCCAAACAAGGCTTACAGCCCACAAACATATCAAATACAGTGTATTTCCAACACTAACAACATATTATTCATTTCCGGGATGGACCAAGTCTCAATCCCCAGTCACAATCAATCCCGCACCTGCCACGGTGTGCGAGCCACGCCCTACTAGCATCACAATGTGCTAAGCCGGGGTTTCGAACCCTCAGGCTACTATATACACAAACTACTCACCTCTAGCCGATCGTAGACTCGTCCGCGATGCCTTTTCCTTTGAATTTCGTTGCCTCGTGTGTAGAATCTAGTCAAATAACAATAATTATATCAAATACGGGTCAAAGAATCATAACCCACTTCAATTTAGATGAAATTCGCATAATTACACTAAGTTGGTAAAACCCGACCCCGGGCCCCACTGCTCGGAAAATCCCGAAAATAGTACCAACGCGACCCTCATCTCGCCACGAGTCCGTGCATATAAAATTTATCAAAATCGGAGTTCAAATGGCCTTCCAAATCCAAAAATCCCGTTTTCAATACTTAGGCCACATTTCTTCAAGATTTCAACCCAATTTCATGAATATTGATGTTAATTCTACCATAAAATGATGTTTTTGAGTCAAGAATTTACCTCCGACGAATACCCGATGAGTTCTCAGTGATTTCCTCGAGTTTTCTTCTCTCTAGGGCTCAAAATTGAGTTTTGGGTTAATGAACCCGTAACCCTCTGTTCTGTGATTAAATTCTCTGCCAGAACATTTTGTTCTACGCGATCGCGACTCACCTCACGCGATTGCGATGTTCAAAAACTCGGCCTCACGCGATCGCGACTCCCCTCACGCGATCGCGATGTACAATCACCCGGCTTCACGCGATCACGTCCCTCTTCCTGCGATCGCGTAGCACATTTTTCCCTGGACCCATTTCTCTTATACGCGATCGCGTAGATGCTCATGCAATCGCGATGGCCACCCGGTTAATTCTACGCGATCGCGACTGGTGATCCTGCGATTGCGATGGCCTAGCCCCCAGCTCTACGCGATCGCGTCCCCCTCCCCGCGATCGCGGAGAGCAAAAGCCTGCTGCGTTTATGACAACAACCAGCCTTCTCTTTTCTTCCAAAAATGGTCCGTTTGGACCCCCGGATTCATCCCCAGACCCCCGGGACCCCAACGAAAACCACCAACATACTCCAAAACATGATACGAACTTGTTCCAATCATAAAAACACCATACTAAACATTAAAATCTCCATTTACTCACGGATTCAAGCCTAAGTTTCTTCAAAACTTTCAAATCTAACATTCAATCCAAAACCCGATCAAACGATGTCCGAATGACCTAAACATTTGCAGACATATCCAAAATCACATAACGAAGCTACAGAAATTGTCGGAATTCCATTCCGACCCCCGGATCAAAATATCACCTACCATCCGGTTTTCGCCAAAATTCAACCTTCGCCAATTCAAGCCTAAAACTAAACCGGACCTCCAAATTCAATTCCGATTGTTCTCCTAAGTCATAAATGATCCCCCGGAACTAGTCAAATCATCAGAATCCGGTTCCGAATACTCTAACTCAATAGTCAACTCTTGGTTGACTTTCCATATTCAATCTTTCTTCAAGCATGCTATTTGCTTCATTTTCAATCCAAATCACTCCTAATTCACCCGATATATTCTAATACTGATTTAAAAGCATAATATATGTAAATACAAGGTAACGGGGTGGTAATTCCCGTAACGACGGACCGGGTCGTTACATTCTCCCCAACTTAAACAAACGCTCGTCCGCGAGCGGGTTAAGAAACATACCTGGAGTATCAAACAAGTGTGGATATCTACTTCGCATCTCCTGCTCGGTCTCCCAAGTTGCTTCCTCCACGGGACGACCTCTCCACTGTACTTTCACAGAAGCTATGTCCTTAGATCTCACCTTACGAACCTGTCGACCCAAAATAGCTACTGATTCCACATCATAAGTCAAATCCTCATCTAGTTGTATCTTGCTGAAGTCTAACACATGAGACGGGTCTCCGACATACTTCCGGAGCATAGATACATGGAACACCGGGTGAACTCCCGACAAACCGGGTGGCAAAGCAAGCATATAAGCCACCTCCCCAACTTTCCTAAGCACCTCAAAAGGTCCAATAAACCTTGGGCTCAACTTCCCTTTCTTCCCAAACCTCATAACACCCTTCATAGGCGAAACCTTCAGCAACACCTTCTCACCTACTGAATAAGACACATCTCGGACCTTCCGGTCCGCATAACTCTTCCGACGCGACTGAGCTGTGCGAAGTCTCTCCTGAATCACCTTCACCTTGTCTAAGGCATCTTGGACTAACTCTGTCCCCAACAACCTAGCCTCGCCGGGCTCTAACCAACCAACCGGAGACCTACACCGCCTCCCATATAAAGCTTCATACGGTGCCATCTGAATGCTGGACTGATAGCTATTATTATAAGCAAACTCCGCCAAAGGCAAATAATCAGCCCATGAACCACCAAAATCAATGACACAAGCACGCAACATGTCCTCTAATATCTGAATAGTACGCTCAGACTGCCCATCCGTCTGTGGATGAAATGCTGTGCTCAATTCTACCTATGAACCCAATTCTCGCTGAAATGTCCTCCAGAACTGAGAAGTGAACTGGGTACCTCTGTCTAATATAATAGAAATAGGAACTCCATGCAACCTCACTATCACACGGATGAATACCTCTGCCAACCGCTCTGAGGTATAGGTAGTACACACTGGGATGAAGTGAGCTGACTTGGTCAACCTATCCACCACCACCCAAACTGAATCAAACTTCCTCGCCGTCCGAGGGAGTCCACTAACAAAGTCCATAGTTATTCTTTCCCACTTCCACTCCGGAATATCAATACGCTGGAATACACCACCAGGTCTCTGATGCTCATACTTGACCTGCTGACGGTTTAGACACCGAGCCACATGGCTCACAATATCTTTCTTCATCTTTCTCCACCAGTAATGCTGCTTCAAATCCTGGTACATCTTCGCGGCTCCTGGATGAATAGAATACCGCGAGCTATGGGCTTCCTCCAATATCAATTCACGAAGGCCATCAACATTGGGCACGCATATCCGGCTCTGCATCCGCAATACACCATCACTATCATTAAGGACAAGTAAGTGTGGATCATCATACTGGCGCTCTCGAATACGATCATATAAAGAAGAACGAGCTACTACACAAGCCATCACCCGATTGGGCTCAGAAATATCCAGCCTCACCATCCTGATTAGCTAACGCCTGAACATCAACTGCTAGGGGTCTCTCCCCAACCGGAATATACGCCAAACTGCCCATACTAATAGCCTTCCGGCTCAATGCATCAGCCACTACATTGGCTTTCCGGGATGGTACAAGATAGTAATATCATAGTCTTTAAGCAACTCAAGCCATCTCCAATGCCTCAAATTTAGATCTTTCTGCTTAAACAAATGCTGAAGGCTGCGGTGGTCCGTATATACATCACAAGATACACCATATAGGTAATGCCTCCAAATCTTCAATGCATAAACAATAGCAGCTAACTCCAAATCGTGAACATGGTAGTTCTTCTCGTGGGGCTTTAGCCGACGAGAAGCATATGCAATAACTCTACCCTCCTGCATCAACACACAACCGAGTCCAACTCTGGAAGCATCACAATACACCGTATATGACCCCGAGGCCGATGGTAACACAAGTACCTGGAGCCGTGGTCAAAGCCTCCTTGAGCTTCTGAAAGCTCTCTTCACATTCATCAAACCACACAAATGGAGCATTCTTCTGTGTCAGCTTAGTCAACGGTGAAGCAATAGATGAGAAATCCCGAACAAACCGGCGATAATAGCTCGCCAGCCGAGAAAACTCGAATCTCCATAGTTGAGGAAGGTCCGGGCCAATTCCGCACTGCCTAACCTTCCGAGGATCAACCCGAATACCATCACCGGACACTATATGTCCCAGGAAAACCCACAGTATCAATCCATAACTCACACTTAGTGAATTTTGCATAAAGCTTCTCTTCTCTCAACCTCTCGCAATGCCACTCTCAAATGTCGTGCATGCTCCTCTTGGCTGCGTGAATACACCAGAATATCATCAATAAACACAATCACAAAAGAATCAAGGTACGGTCGAAATACACTATTCATCAAGTGCATGAATGCGGCTGGGGCATTTGTCAGCCCGAAAGACATCACCAGGAACTCGTAGTGCCCATATCACGTCCTGAACGTTGTCTTCATAATATCTGAGTCTCTGATCTTCAACTGATGATAACCCGATCGTAGATCAATCTTAGAAAATACACTAGCTCCCTGGAGCTGATCAAATAGGTCCTCAATACGAGGTAATGGGTACTTATTCTTCATCGTTACCTTGTTCAGCTGCCCGTAATCAATGCACATTCTCATTGTGCCATCTTTCTTCTTCACGAATAACACCGGTGCACCCCAAGGTGACACACTCGGACGAATGAAACCCTTATCTAAGAGTTCCTGAAGTTGTTCTTTCAATTCTTTTAACTCTGCTGGTGCCATGCGATAGGGAGGAATAGAAATGGGCTGAGTGCCCGGCACCAAGTCAATACCAAAGTCAATATCTCCGTCAGGCGGCATGCCTGGCAGGTCTGCTGGAAATACATCCGGAAACTCCCCTTACAATGGGGACCGAATCAAGACCGGGTGTCTCGGCCTCAACATTTCTAATGAAGGCCAAATAAGATAAACAACCCTTGCCAATCATTCGTTGAGCCTTTATATAAGAAATCACCCTGTCGGACACATAATCAGTCAAGCCACGCCACTCGATCCTCGGATTACCTGGAATAGCTAGTGTGACTGTCTTGGCATGACAATCCGGAATCGCATGGTAAGGAGATAGCCAATCCATGCACAGAATCACATCGAAATCTACCATGCCCAGTAGTAATAAATTAACTCGGGTCTCCAGACCCCCAATAGTAATAATACAGGATCGATATACCTGATCCACAACAACAGTATCCCCCACTGGGGTAGACACATGTACGGGCAAAGCAAGGATACCACGGGTCATACCCAAATGATGTGCAAAATAAGTAGAGACATAAGAATAGGTGGATCCGGGATCAACTAAGACAGAAGCATCCCTGTGGCAAACTGAGATAAGACCTGAAATGACCACATCTGAAGCACTAGCATCCTTCCTATCCGGAAGAGCATAGAAACGAGCCTGACCTCCACCAGTACAATCCTCACCCCTAGGGCGACCTCTGGATACCTGGCCACCAGTCCTAGCCGACTGTGCTGGCGCTGAAGAAACAGGAGTAGAAGATGAAGGCTGATCCCTCTGCTGAGACCGCTTACGAAGCCACCGAGGACACTCTCTCCTGATATGGCCCAAATCACCACACTCAAAACAACGGCCTGAAGATGGAAGAAGGGGCTGCCGAGGACCCCTCGCTACCGATGAACCCTGTGCTGAGGAAGCAGGAGCAGAGCTCTGAGCTGGAAGAGCACTCAGTGCAGGCTGACTCTGCTGACGGCTCTGCTGACCCTGATAACCCTGCTGGCCTTGACGACCACGATCAGATGAAACCCCACTGGACTCTGTACGTCCAGACTGATGAGACCTGAAAGAGCGACCTCTGCTATGCTGAAATTGGCCCCTAGACGGAGCACCACTGTAACTGCCAGTACCACGAGGCCTCTTAGCCTCTCTCTCCTCTCGCTCTCTGCGGCGATCTGTCTCAATGTGACGGGCAACATCAACCACCTCCTCAAAGGTAACTGTCGAAACTCTCTCCCTGGTCATCAATATGCGTATGGGATAAATAAGACCATCAATAAATCTCCGAATCCTCTCCCTCTCTGTAGGAACCATCCACATGGCATGACGGGCCAGCTGTGTGAATCTCATCTCGTACTGATTAACTGTCATCTCTCCCTGCTTCAACCACTCGAACTGACGTCGCAGCTCCTCTCTCTGAGATTGAGGCACGTACTTCTCCAAAAATACCGTGGAGAACTGCTGCCAAGTGAGGGGCACTGCCCCAGCGGGCCTACGCCTCTCGAAATCCTCCCACCACCGAAATGCTGCACATGTGAACTGAAAAGTGGTGAATGAAACACCGCTGGACTCTAGAATACCCGCGATGCGAAGCATGCACTGACATCTGTCAAGAAAACCCTGGGCATCCTCGCCCTCAGCTCCACTGAATGTCGGAGGCTGTAGCCTCTCAAATCTCTCCAAACGACGCTGCTCATCGTCGGGCATAACTGGAACCATATATGCAGGAGCTGGTGCAACGGGCGCAACTGGCTGAACTGGCTCGGGTGTGTGAGCCACGGGGGTCTGATTTCCTCCCCCTGCCTGTGAAGAAGATACTGCAGCAGTAGCTGCAACTACCTGTGCCAAGCCTGTGCACACTGATAAGATCTGAGCCAAGGTCTCCTGAAGACCCGGTATCACAATGGGCACTGCCGGTGCCTGAACCTGAGTTGCCGGAGCGTCTGCCGCTGGAATCTGGTCCTGAGTCTGATCGGCTGGTGGGTCAGCAGGTGCTGGCGCTGCTGCCCTACCTCTACCACGACCACGGCCTCTAGGTGCCAATGGTGGTCGTCCGCCACGTCCGTTAGCTCATGTTCTCGCCATCTGCGAGAGAATAGAATATGGAAAGATTTAATTTCATGATAACACAAATCGCACGATATGAATTCAAGAAAATGAGGTTTTTCCTAAAGTTTCTGTAGCCCTTCGAAGATAGATACGGACGTCTATGTACCGATCTGCGAAAGCCTACTAAACCGGCTCATGACTCGCGAGTCCTAATAACCTAGAGCTTTGATACCAACTTGTCACGACCCATATCCGGTCGTGATGGCGCCCAACAATCAAGCTAGGCCAGCCATGCCAACAATTTAATTAACACAAAGATATCAGTCCCAAATGGACAACCCAAGAAGAATATATGAGTTTAAGAACTCCAATAATAATAGTAAAGAACAAAATACTGACACTCCCAAAGATCCGGAGTCACAAGTCTAGAGCCTCTAACAAACCCAACAGGAATAGAGAGTACGATATAGAAGTACTCAAGTCTGAATACAAAATACAAAATAACAACTGGAAATGAGAGGAGAAGCTAGGTTCTGCGAACGTAGGCAGCTACCTCAGCAACCCGATATAACACTGCAACCGCTGGAATTTTCCGTCTACTGCTCCTGTGTACCTGAGTCTGCACACAAAAGGTGCAGGGAGTAGGGGTGAGTACTAAGTACTCAGTGAGTAACAAATATATATATGTAGCTGACCGTAAGAAATCCACAAAATACCACAATATGAAGCTACACTACAGTCCGAATCTCCTACGAACTAGCAAGCAACAATACAATACAGCTACCACAGAGTAATTCAACAAATATAGATGCAATGCAATGCACATAACCGCTACGGCGTGTAGCCCGATCCGATTTAACGTCGACGGCGCTCACTGGGGGTGTGTACAGACTCCGGAGGGGCTCCTACAGCCCAAGCGCAATACTGCTGCGGCGTGCAGCCCGATCCACATATCAACCATTGCGGCGTGCAGCCCGATCCCATGCTCAGTCCACAATAAGCAATTAAGTCACAAACAATTCATTTTCCTTAATTCCAGTTCTCAATTCATAATTTTATGAAAAATACTTTAACTTTATTAAATTTGTAAAAGCCGGTGACTTAGCATTTCAAAAGTGTGATTTCAATTTCCAGGACTGAGATCAGTGATTTAGGCAATTATAGCTATCACATAATTATTGTCCTCTAAGGACGCTACAGATCGGCACAAGGCCCCAAACAAGGCTTACAGCCCACAAATATAGCAAATACAGTGTATTTCCAACACTAACAACATATTATTCATTTCCGGGATGGACCAAGTCTCAATCCCCAGTCCCAATCAATCCCGCACCTGCCACGGTGTGCGAGCCACGCCCTACTAGCGTCACAATGTGCTAAGTCGGGGTTTCGAACCCTCAGGCTACTATATACACAAACTACTCACCTCTAGCCGATCGTAGACTCGTCCGCGATGCCTTTTCCTTTGAATTTCGTTGCCTCGTGTGTAGAATCTAGTCAAATAACAAAAATTATATCAAATACGGGTCAAAGAATCATAACCCACTTCAATTTATATGAAATTCGCATAATTACACTAAGTTGGTAAAACCCGACCCCGGGCCCCACTGCTCGGAAAATTCCGAAATTAGTACCAACGCGACCCTCATCTCGCCACGAGTCCGTGCATATAAAATTTATCGAAATCGGAGTTCAAATGGCCTTCCAAATCCAAAAATCCCGTTTTCAATACTTAGGCCACATTTCTTCAAGATTTCAACCCAATTTCATGAATATTGATGTTAATTCTACCATAAAATGATGTTTTTGAGTCAAGAATCATACCTCCGACGAATACCCGATGACTTCTCAGTGATTTCCTCGAGTTTTCTTCTCTCTAGGGCTCAAAATTGAGTTTTGGGTTAATGAACCCGTAACCCTCTGTTCTGTGATTAAATTCTCTGCCAGAACATTTTGTTCTACGCGATCGCGACTCGCCTCACGCGATCGCGATGTTCAAAAACTCGGCCTCACGTGATCGCGACTCCCCTCACGCAATCGCGATGTACAATCACCCGGCTTCACGCGATCGCGTCCCTCTTCCTGCGATCGCGTAGCACATTTTTCCTTGGACCCATTTCTCTTTTACGCGATCGCGTAGATGCTCATGCGATCGCGATGGCCACCCGGTTAATTCTACGCGATCGCGACCGGTGATCCTGCGATCGCGATGGCCTAGCCCCCAGCTCTACGCGATCGCATCCCCCTCCCCGCGATCGCGGAGAGCAAAAGCCTGCTGCGTTTATGACAGCAACCAGCCTTCTCTTTTCTTCCAAAAATGGTCCGTTTGGACCCCGGGATTCATCCCGAGACCCCCGGGACCCCAACGAAAACCACCAACATACTCCAAAACATGATACAAACTTGTTCCAATCATAAAAACACCATACTAAACATCAAAATCTCCATTTACTCACGGATTCAAGCCTAAGTTTCTTCAAAACTTTCAAAACTAACATTCAATCCAAAACCCGATCAAACGATGTCCGAATGCCCTAAAAATTTGCGGACATATCCAAAATCACATAACGAAGCTACAAAAATTGTCGGAATTCCATTCCGACCCCCGGATCAAAATATCACCTACCATCCGGTTTTCGCCAAAATTCAACCTTCGCCAATTCAAGCCTAAAACTAAACCGGACCTCCAAATTCAATTCCGATTGTTCTCCTAAGTCATAAATGATCCCCCGGAACTAGTCGAATATCAGAATCCGGTTTTGAGCATCTAACTCAATAGTCAACTCTTGGTTGACTTTCCATATTCAATCTTTCTTCAAGCATGCTATTTGCTTCATTTTCAATCCAAATCACTCCTAATTCACCCGATATATTCTAATACTGATTTAAAAGCATAATATATGTAAATGCAAGGTAACGGGGTGGTAATTCCTGTAATGACGGGCCGGGTCGTTACAATTTCCTACTTTCAGCTACTTGTATATATTTATTACTCACTGAGTACTTAGTACTCACCCCTACTCCCTGCACCTTTGTGTGCAGATTCAGGTACACGGGAGGGATAGACGAGCACTCCAGCTTTTATCAGTATTTATCCGAGTTGCTGAGGTAGCTGCTGGCGTTCGCAGGACTTGGCTTCTCTTCTTATTCCATTTTTCCTTTGTATATTAATTATTCAGACTTTAGTATTTGATTTGGATATTGTTATCCGATCTTGTTTAGAGGCTCTAGACTCGTGACCCTAGATCTTTGGGTGGTTGTTCAGTTTACCTTTATTGTTGAAATAATATCCAGGTAATTGATTTGAGATTCATGCTCGGGTGAGAGTGTAAATGGTCGGGCTTGCCTAGCAGGTGTGTTGGGCGCCATCACGACCGGGATTGGGGTCGTGACAAACAAGGGAATACATTTTCGTACCTTAGAATTAGGCGCCCACCTGTATAACAAAGGAATACATTTTCGTACCTTAGCATTAGGCGCCCACCTGTATAACGAGGGAATACTTTTCATGTCTTAGAATTAGGCGCCCACCTGTATAATGAGGGAACATTTCATGTCTTAGCATTAGGCACCCACCTGTATAACAAGAGGAATATTTCTTCAGTTTTTACATCGCAGGTATTGAAACTAGCGACCCATATTGAATGCAGAGGGACGCATCGGAAGATTCCCAGCACAAATCCAAGTTCAGAAACAAGAAAGAAGGCAACAGTGGCCGGAAAAACTCTTCATGTTACAGAAGAAGTATGAGACACATCCGGAGAGGAACAACTTTCAAACTTTGTCTACCTCCCTCAACATAGCAGACTCGACGGAGAAAGCTATATCCAAAGCAGATTGAGCAAAACAAGGAACACTAATGTTCAAAGAAGCAAATGCCAGAGCCGCCTCCAAATTCTTGGAAAGAAGCACTGAAAGAATCACAAGATGACAAGAAAGCAAGGCAACATGAAGACAGATGAGATCTTATAATCCATAGACTAGCATAGCTTCTTGTTTTCCTTTTTAGCACAGTGTAATAAGGGGTTCAGTAAAGCAGCGGTACCAGCATGCAGCAGCAGTAACAGCAAGATCACAGCAGTCACGGTAGTCCCAGCTACCAAAACTTCCCGAACTACATTGACCTAATTCATGTTTAGCCCAGGATATGTAGGAGGCCTCCTGAAGAAAAGGCTCGGTCAAGATCTTTTTAAAAATTCTTCACACGGAGTGCTCAAACGGGCAAAAATCGCTTGTATTTGCTCATTATCTTTGCACAAAAAACTCTTCATATTTTCGCGCAAAGAGGGGCAGCTATGAGCACATGATTTTTGCCCTATATGAGAATTACTCCCAAAATGTTCAAAATAAAATGATTGTTGTGTCGTTTGCAATTATTGTGGATTTTTGTGTTAATTTTCTCTTATTGTTTACGTCTGTGTGTGCGTGTTTGCCTGCTAAATTAAGAAAATACCAAAAAATAAGGCATTCGCATCTAGTATTTGATTTCTACACTTTTGTTTAATCAAGGAGATTGTTGTTGTATCAAAAATGAAAAGAAAAATCACAAGGAATATATACTTTTACATTTTTAACAGGTAATGTCCTAATTGAGCGATTTTAGTTTTATTTAATTATGTGTGATAATTATTAGAAGTTAATTATTATTTTTGGTAGGTTAATCTAGTTTTGTAATTTAATTTAGGATTTCTATAATTTTAGTATTGGAAAAGAAATGTGAGAGAAATCAATAAAAAAGAGAAAGAAAACAGATTGGGCCATTTCTGAAAAAGAAAAACCAAGCCCAAAAGGCACCAAAATAACTAAGCCCAAACGAATTACTCCCAAGACCCAATCCCTCAGCCCGTTACCCCTCACCAGCCCCGTTTTTATTTAAACGACTGATCTTGGCCGTTGGATTCTTGTGATCCAACGGTCCAGATTATTCAATACAGTTAATATACCAAAATCCCCCAAAATACCCAGACCCGTCTCATTCCCCAAACCCTAAATCTTCTTCTCCTTCTTCTCCAAAAAATGCCGCCGCCTAACCACCCTAATCCGCCGGCCGGAAGTAGCCCAAACCACCTCAGTTTAACACCGTATAATCTCCCAACACCCCTCTACACGAATCTTGTAACCATTTGTTTCGAATCGGTCCCCAACTGCTTGAATCTTCAATTGAAGATTCGAACCAAAACCAAAATCATCCTAATAAACCCCAAATTTGTACCATAGCATCCCCTGACATCCCTCATACCCCGAATAACCTTAGTTCCCTTCAAATCCGACCAGAAATCCAAAAGCCCCAATTTCGGACATATGAACCCTAAATCCAGAATTTTTCTTTTTTTTTAAATTGAGGTCTAATAGACCTTAATTGGGATGGTTTCATTTGAAAACATCTTAATTAAGGTCCGTTAGATTATAAAATTCAAGTTTCAAGTGTATCGGCCAGATTCTGTTCGTGTTTAATCCTTCACCGTCAAGGTATTTTTTCTATCTTTATTCTTATTTCGTTTTGTTTGCTAATTGAGTGATAATTTTCATTTTTGTTTTTATTTTTTGTTAAACCTTCTATTCTACTCTTTAAGACCTTTTATTTGGTCGTTTATTTTTCTGTTTTGCTTATTTGATTATGTATGTTGTAGGATAGATATTCACTTCGATTAGCGTCGTCGAATAATTAGATTCGTATTTTTTTGTTTCTGTCCGAAAACCATGAATTACTGATATTATTCGTCGATTTGTTATTTGTCGATTCTCACGTGTTGTGATCGATTTAAGGAATGTCGTCGTTTAAATTCGCGAAGTTGTTGTTTGAAAGCCCGGACAGTGATCAACACTGTTGTAGTCATTATTGGATTGAGTTTTGGTTGATTGTGAATGAATTTAGGGATTGAATTGGTTATAGCTGTTACTCAATAGTTGAGGGCTGCTATTAACTTTTAGGGGGTAATTAAGCAGTCAATTAGTTAGGGCTGCTGTTAAGAGGTGATAATTAAGTAGGGGGTACTTTTTAATATTAATTAAGGGTAGATATTTGTAGGGTTGAAAAGAGAGGTGCTAGTTGGACTTTAAGGGTTAAAATTGGACAGCAATTAGGATTTTAGCTGATTGAAAGGGGGCTGGTTCTGTTTTTCAGTCTATAAGAGGGAGGATTTTCATAGAGAAAAGAGGACTTAACTTTTGAAAAGAAGGACATGCTTCTACAGACTGGAAAATACACTGAAAACACAATACATACACTGAGTATTCCATTGGGTATATGTAGTTCAACCCCAAGTTTAATAGCTAGTTTGCTCCTATTAGTTCATAATTTGATTGCTAGGAGTTTTTGTTAAGGTTTGTAGTATCAAGTTCAAAGTTGAATTGGTGTTTTGTTTGAATTGTTCAAATTTCAAGTTCATTTGAGCTTATTTGAGCTGTTTGTATTTGAGTGTTCTGGTATGGTTGCATTGTGTTTCTGTTGAGGTTGCCTGGGTTTGTCTTGAAGTTGTTTTGGTCCAAACTACTCCTGTTTTGGCTGACTACTATCGGTTACTTGTTGTTTGCTGTTTGGTTTACAACTTTTCTTGGTTTTCTTGAGTTTGATCAAGTTGCTACTGCTGATCTGATGTTGCTGTACCTACTGACATTCACCTTCTTCTTCATTATCTTACTTCCGGGTATCTCTTATGAATTCATATAAGCTTGATGAACCATGTAGTTGATTTGAAGAATAAATGCAGTAAAGATCTGATCGAGGAAGAAATCTAAGTTTATAACATTTATTGTCTAGTGTAATAGGATCTGCTTATTCAATGTTTGTATCATTTGTATATTTGGACTGTTACTTGAACCTTCAGTTTGTAGCCAAAAATTGTTTCGTGTGGATTAAGTTCTTTTAGTATTTTTGCTTGCAAGTATAACTCACTAATGAAACTTTACATTGTTTAGCTATTGATTCACGTGTTAAGGAAAATGTAAATAGATAGTTTTGTTGCTCTTGATTAATTTGAGAGGTAAATGGACTCTTTTGACACTATTTCACCAAAGTTTTCTTTAGTTTAAAATTACCATTCGAAAGTGCAGTGTTGTGTTTGAAATTTGAAAGAAAAAATTGAAGATGGATCTTGGTTTGGTTTAAATTCTTCAAAGGAATCCCCGTGATCCAACATATTCCAACAGTTCTTAAATTGCATAACAATTATTAAAGTGGCAATTTTTTCGGGCAGTATACTTATTAGGCAAATTTTGTCCTTCTTTGCATTGTAATTTTGTCCATTTTCACTTCTGAAATGATTTGAATTAGCTAAATGGTTATTTTTTTGTAAGTTTTGTGTAGTAACAATATCAAGAGAAATGACATTTTGTGAGGTGTGCATATTAGCAAGGTGTTTAATTTATGGCCTTTACAAATTAATATAGAAATGCTTTAATTAGAATAAATTGAGGTGCGCCACGCCCAACCAAAATGACAATTGCATGACCCTCGTGTAAATTTCATAACCTATATGTAAAGGTGATCGAAACTCATAGCTTTGCTTTACAACCGATTTAGATTAGTATTACGATTATATATACCTTTCGCGTAATATAATTGTAAATCTAATTCTAAAGAATTAATTTGGAATATGCGTTCGCGCAATTTCGATCAAAATTTTCTTAATTATAAAATGGGTTGCGATTTATTAATTAATTTTAGTTTTATAAATTATTAAAAAACGAGGTTAATAGTAAGTTTCAATTAATTCGTTCACGGATTTAACTGTTATTAGTAACGTATTTTGTATAATTACAAATTAAGCCTTAGTAGTAGTATATATATATATATATATATATATATATATATATATATATATATGTGTGTGTGTGTGTGTGTGTATACATATATATAATTATGTATTTATTTTTTCTTATACGATTTCTTTGTATCAAATTTTATTAGGCAATATGTAGGCCAGTGTTTAATTCAGTTAGTGACATTCTTTTAATAGTTAATTCCATGAGTTTTAAAATTTATTAATTTAATTATTTAAAAAATGGTTAGTTCATTTTATATATATGTTTCATGCTATATGTCATTTCAGTCTTTAATAATGCATATTTACAAAATATGGTATGAAACGAGGTTTTAATTAATAAAAGTTTGCACTTACAAATTTTTTGTTTAATTATGATATTGTTTTTGTATATTTAGAGGTAAAATAATATATATAGTCGTTTTAGATTTATTTATTTTTAACAAAATGAGACAAGTTTCACTATAAAATTAGGGGATCTTCCTAGATATACATGCGTTAAAAATGCTTAGATTCCGGGATATGTCGTTTAGCAAATTTCACGGCATTCCCAAAATAATAATACGCTAGCATCTTTATGTACGTACTTAATAAAATTACCTCCCTAAACTCGGGTACACATTTATGTGACCCCAATCCAAATCCCAAGGAAGTCGAAATACATCAAAAAATTGCGGACACATTTATGTGACAAAATTCGAGATATATTCTCACGACGTTATAATTTTCTTCTAAAGCGATAAAAACAGTTCGAAGTGATAATTTGCACATTAGTTTTATTTGTTAAAAATCAGATAATCAAGCCGAATATAAACAGTTGAGCGACCGTGCTAGAACCACGGAACTCGGGAATGCCTAACACCTTCTCCCGGGTTAACAGAATTCCTTATCCGGATTTCTGGTACGGAGACTGTTTAGCAGAGTCAATCTTTTCCTCGATTCGGGATTCAAACCTGTGACTTGGGACACCATAAATCTCCCAAGTGGAGACTCTAAATTAATAAATAAATCATGTTTCGATTGTCCTTTAATTGGAAAAACTCCCTCGCGCCCTCGGGTCAGCACCAAAAGGAGGTGTGACAGCTCTGGCGACTTTGCTGGGAAAATTAGACCTAGAACCATGAGTTCAGGGTTAGAAATTCGAGCTTATGATAAATTGTTGTATTTTGGCTTTATTATCTGATATTGTTATATGACATATACTGTCACAATCCCAATCCCGATCGTGATGGCGCCCAACACAACTGCTAGGCAAGCCCGACCATTTACCCTCTTATCCCGAGCATGAAGCTCAAATCAATTACCTGAACATTTATGTCAACAATATAGCACAACTGTATAACCACCCCAAAGATCTAGGGTCACGAGTCTAGAGCCTCTAAACAAGATCGGATAACAGTATCTAAACCAAATACTAAAGTCTAAATAATTTATATACAAAGGAAAAAGGAATAAGAAGAGAAGCCAGGTCCTGCGAACGCCAGCAGCTACCTCAGCTACTCGGATAAATACTGATAAAAGTTGGAGTGCTCGTCTATCCCTCCTGTGTACCTGAATCTGCACACAAAGGTGCAGGGAGTAGGGGTGAGTACTAAGTACTCAGTGAGTAATAAATATATACAAGTAGCTGAAAACAAGAAATCCATAGAATACCACAAAATGAAGCTAAACTACAGTCTGATTCTCCTACGAACTAACATCAACAGTATAATACAGCTACCACAGAATAATTCAACAGATAAGGATGCAATGCAATACACATAACCGCTACGGCGTGTAGCCAGATCCATTTAACGTCGACGACGCTCACTGGGGGTGTGTACAGACTCCGGAGGGGCTCCTACAGCCCAAGCGCAAATACCGCTGCGGCGTGTAGCCCGATCCTCATATCATAATAACCGCTGCGGTGTGCATCCCGATCCATCCTCAGTCCACCATAATCAGATAAGTCACAAAACAGTTCATTTTTCTTAATTCCAGTTTCCAGTTCATAGTTTATGAAAAATACATTAAATTTATTAAATTTGCAAAAGCCGGTGACTTAGCATATCAATACTGTAATGTCAATTTCCAGGACTGAGATCAGTGATTACGCAAATATAGCTATCACATAAATATTATCCTCTAAGGACGCTGCAGGTCGGCAGAAGGCCCCAAACAAGGCTTACCGCCCACAAATATATCAAATACAATGTATTTCCAATACTAATAGCATGTTATTCACATCCGGGATGGACCAAGTCTCAATCCCCAGTCACAATCAATCCCGCACCTTCCACGGTGTGCGAGCCACGCTCTACTAGCGTCACAATGTGCTAAGCCGGGGTTTCGAACCCTCAGGCTACCATATACACAAACTACTCACCTCTAGCCGGTCGAAGACTCGTCCGCGATGCCTTCTCCTTTGAATTTTGCCTCCGCGTGCGTGCAATCTAGTCAAACCACAACAATTATATCAAATACGGGTCAAAGAAACATAACCCAATTCAATTTATGCGAAAAACGCGATAATACACCAAGTTGGTAAAAACCCGACCCCGGGCCCACTGCTCGGAAAATTCCGAAATTAGTACCAACGCGATCCTTCTCTCGCCATGAGTCCGTGCATATAAAATTTATCGAAATCGTAGTTTGATTGGCCTTTCAAAACCCAAATTTTTGTTTTCAATTTCTGGGCCACAATCCTTCACAATTTCTACCCAAATTCATGAAGATTGATGTTAATCCTACCATAAAATTATGTTTTTGAGTCAAGAATCTTACCTCCGATGAATACCCGATGATTTCTCGGTGTTTTCCTCGTGTTTTCTTCTCTCTAGGGCTCAAAATTATGTTTTGGGTGAATGAACCCGTGAGCCCTCTGTTCTGCAATTTAATTTCACTACCAGACCAATTTGTTCTACGCGTTCGCGTGAGCTCCCACGCATTCGCGATGCCCAGCTCCCTTTTACTCTTCGCGAACGCGACGCCTCCCACGCGTTCGCGATTCTCAACTCTGACTTACCCTACGCGAACGCGAACTCTACCACGCGTTCGCGATGAACAAAATTCCCAGCCGCCTATTTTCCTTCTACGCGTTCGCGATACCCCTCACGCGAACGCGAAGCTTCACCCTCACGCACCTATGCGAACGCGACCCCTGGAACGCGATCGCGAAGCTCAAGACTCCTGGCCTACGCAAACGCGACACCCGTGCTCGCGAATGCGTTGCTTTGATCTGTCTGGCCTTCGTGAACGCGGCCCATGCCACGCGAACGCGAAGGCTTAAATGCCTGAACAGAAACCTGCAATTTTCTGCAGATTTTGCAAAGTCCAAATTGCCCGGTTGATGGTCCGAAATTATCCCGAGGCCCTCGGGACCCCAACGAAAACCCCCAACCTACTCCAAAACATGATACAAACTTGTTCCAACCATAAAAACACCATCCTAAACATCAGAATCACCATTTTCACACGGATTCAAGCCTAAGTTTCTTCAAAACTTCCAAAACTAACATTCAATCCAAAGCCCGATCAAACGATGTCCGAATGACCTCAAAATTTGCAGACATATCCAAAATCACATAACGAAGCTGCAGAAATTGTCGGAATTCCATTCCGACCCCCGGATCAAAATCTCACCTACTATCCGGATTTCGCCAAAATTCAACCTTCGCCAATTCAAGCCAAAAATTACACCGGACCTCCGAATTCGATTACGATTGCTCTCCTAAGTCATAAATGATCCCCCGAAACTCGTCGAATCATCGGAATCCGGTTTCGAGCACTCTAACTCAATAGTCAACTCTAGGTTGACTTCCCATATTCAAGCTTCCTTCAAACATGCTATTTGCTTCATTTTCAACCCGAATTACTTCTAACTCACCCGATATACTCTAATACTGATATAAAAGCATAAAATTTGTAAATTCAAGGTAACGGGGTGGTAATTCCCATAACGACGGGCCGGGTCGTTACATTCTCCCCAACTTAAACAATCGCTCGTCCTCGAGCGTACCCAGAATTGTACTAGAGGCAACGCAATAGCTGAATGACCTTGCCAAGCATATATTCGGGGTGGTACCACGTCACCCTATCTGTCATAAGTCCGATAACACAATATAGCTGAACTTCCGCAATCTATCTGAACCGTAGGGCACATTGCACTTTCCGAAATCATATACCAAATCCGACTCCCACGTCTATACTCAGAATACACCCGAACCAACTGTAATAGCCCATACTCGCCACTCCGGGTGAGATCTTATGGTGTACCAAACAACCCAATCACTCAAGACGATGGCCTCTAATCGCAACAATTTCCCACGATAACCAAATATTACTGAAAAACCTTTCTCGTTAGCTAAAGTCTTATTCCAACACCATCATATATTGCCCACAGTAACCGAACACGCGATATATCGAATCCATCTCTCAGGTCATCCATTCATGAATCCATATTTCCCTTTTTAACTGATACCACAATAGATTTCGGAGCCAAACCTCGATATTACCTTTCTAATAATCTTAAACCACATATGTCCGTACTCATTAATGGCTCCAACGATCATTTCAATTATAACACCCCACACTGGTGATATGACACCTCAACACCGGCCTAAGCCACGACGAGCACAACACACGCTCCAATAAGAAACGTCTGAACATACTCAAATCATGACAACTAACTCAAACACAAGAGCTGTAATTCAATTCCTCCGTACCATCACCACACGTAACTGAGATCTCATCTCACATCATAGAATTAGAGTACCTGAATTTTCCTCGAAAGGTCATAACTCACGTGGCCTTGCCATGGCTCATGATTCCATCCAAACACTATTACTCCTGAAGCACCTCAAGTCACCATTAATATACGCCATCAAATCTTGTAAGGACACAACCGATGCACCATTTGCCGAGCGACACCCAACACTGACTTTCCTCAGAGACTAGGAAGTATAGTACACAAGGTAACATATAGAAAAGCTATGCTTCATATTACACGGTCGCGACGTGCAACCTGCTCAAAATGACATACCCGTGGCG
>JASVEL010001628.1:0-88799 GCA_032618575.1 Nicotiana noctiflora
CATTGTTTACTACTACCACTCACCTTGAACCGGTAGAAACTTCAATCCGCCTTGCGCTTGCCTCGCAAATCAATCTCCTCGGATGCCAAATCTACTCAAAATCATAGATAATGCATCAATATATGCTAATTTCACGCAATTCATTCGAAATAGCCCAAATTATATCAAAACCCACAAGTTGTTAAAACCCGACTTTTGGTGCGCTTCTCGAAAAATTATAAAAGTTATATATTCGGAACTCTCGTCTCAATGCGAGTCTAGGCATATCAAATTTACCAAATTCGGACTCCATTTGCCCGCTCAAATCGGTATTTTTCTATAGGGCTTAAACCCACATTTAATCCTCCATTTTCATAGAAATAATCCATGATTTCATGATAAAAGTGTGTAATTAAACCACGAAACTTACCTCCGACAATATCCCGATGATCTCCCGGCTATTTCCCATCACTTTCTTCACTCTAGAGCTCAACAATGGTGGAAAAATGACCCAAAATCGATTTTTTTATCAACTTACTGAATTTTTTCGGAAATCACTGTTCACTGGGTACTGTTCATGCGCGTCGGCACTATTCACGGGTTACTATTAATACGCGTCGGTACTGTTCACCCGCGCGGTTACTATTCACTCGCGAGAGTTACTATTCATACGCTGCAGAAAAATGCAGCAGCAATACAGAAATTGCAGCACACAGCCATTTTCACTAAAATGGCTCTAACTCCATCATACGAACTCGGAGTTTGACGATTCTTTTTCTTACGGCTCCGTAATTTCGATACGGATCCAATGGTTCAAACAAAACTGAATTTGGATCTCATTTACTCAGTGCAACATCAATTTTGCTCGTTAAACAATTAACTCACATATCGCGTCAAAAACCTAATCGCGACTTGATGAAATTAGACCAAACTTTCCAGATCAGTCCTATAATTCATTATCTAAATTTTCGAAGTCTCGAAATCAAATTTGGATCTCTAGAACTAAAAATAGACCTTTGGATCATTATATTTATGCTGAAAACGGCAAAAATCTTCCAAAAATGACCCGTTGGACATCCGAAACACACCCGAGACCCTCGAGACCTCAACCAAATATACAGACATGATCTATTACCTCATTCCAACTTGCTTAAATCATAAAATCACTATCGTTAACATCAAAATCATCCGTTTTCAGCAAATTCAAGCTTAAGTTTAACTATAACTTTCAAAATTCTTATTCGATCAAAAACCCGACCAAACGACCTCCGAATGACCTGAAATTTTGCAGGCACATCCAAAATCACCTAACGGAGCTACTGCAACTGTCGGAATTCCATTCCGACTCCCGGATCAAAATCTCACCTACCGTCCGGATTTCGCCAAAATTCAACCTTAGCCAATTCAAGCCTATTTTTACACCGGACCTTCAAATTCAATTCCGATTGTTCCCCTAAGTCACAAATCACCTCCCGGAACTAACCGAATCATCAGAATCCGATTCTGAGCCCTCTAACTAAATAGTCAACTCCGGGTTGACTTTCCTTATTCAAGTTTCCTTCAAAAATGCTATTTGCTTCATTTTCAACCCAAATCACTCCTGACTCACCCGATATACTCTAATACTGGTATAAAAGCATAAAATATGTAAATGCAAGGTAGCGGGGTGTTAATTCCCGTAACGTCGGACCAGGTCGTTACATTCTCCCCAACTTAAACAAACGCTCGTCCTCGAGCGTGCCCAGAGTTGTACTGGAAGCAATTCCATAGCTGAATGACCTTACCAAGCATATATGCGGGCGATCTGTCTCACATAAGTCCGAAAATACCATATAGCTGAAATTTCACAGACAATCTGAACCATAAATCACATTGCACTTTCTGAAATCATATGCCAAATGCTAATCATATGCCTATACTTAGAGTACACACGATCCATCTGTAATAGCCATACTCGCCACTCGGGTGAGATCACATGATGTATCAAACAACCCAATCACTCGAGACGATAGTCTCTAGCCACAACAACTGGCCACAATAACCACACACTAGCAGTAAGAACCTTTCTCATTAGATAGAGTCTTGTTCCAACACCTTCATATCCTGCCCACGACAACCGCACACGCGATATATCGAACCCATCTCTCGGGTCAACCATTCATGAATTCTCTTAGGTCAACCATTCATGAATCTATTTCCCTTTTAAAACTGATACCACAATAGGTTTCAGAGCTAAACCTCGATATTACCTTTCTAACAAGCTAAGATCAAATATGCTCGTACTCATTAATGACTCAAGCGATTATTTCGATTATAACACACCACACTAGTGATATGACACCTGAACACTGGCCTAAGCCGCGACGAGCACAACACAAGCTCCAATAAGAACGATCTGAACACACTCGAATCATGACAACTGACTCGCACAAAGAGCCATAATTCAAATTCTTCAATACCATCACAACACATAACTGAGATTTCGTCTCACATCATAGAATTAGAGTACCCGAATCCTCCTCGAAAGGTCATAACATCACGTGGCCTTGCCACGACTCATGATTCTATCCAAACACTATTACTCATGGATCACCTCAAGTCGCAATGCTCAAAACGGTCAGCCACACACATATCTAGGTCTGAACTCAAGCAATCACTCACACCTGCGGTGATACAATGATATACGCTATCAAATCCTGAAAGAACACAACCGATGTGCTATTCCCCGAGCGATACATAATACGGACTATTCCTCAGGAAGCCAGGAAGTATTGTATACAAAGTAACATATAGGAAGCTATATTTTCCACATCACACTGTTGCGGCGCGCAACCCGTTCCAATAGCATACCTGTGGCGGCGTGCCACCCGATCCAGATACCATACCTGTGGCGGCGTGCCACCCGATCCTGATATTATACATGTGGCGGCGTGCCACCCGATCCACGAATACATCTAGCAATGGGAATGCACATCGAGTCAAGTTGCTCATTGCAACAACATATATATAGCCTCAAGCTCGGCCATATGAAATGCATCCGACAAAGTTCCTCAATACCCGAACTGAATCAATGGTAGATACCTCTACATTGACATCCGCCACGAAGGCCCAACTTACAAAGAAATACCTACCAGCCGTCCGCTGGCCCTAGGGTACATCTACCCTGCTGGAGCACGATCTGATGCGCTCTGCCACGCAGTTGTGACATTTCTCTAATATAGTCCATATCACATTAGTCTAGACAACCTGACTTATGACAACCAGCCTGCAATCATATATCATTATTCAAATTCGTCATATCAAGTGACGAGATAGCCACTAGGGCTTCCAATTTCCGATAAACGCTTCACTGTGCCGATACACACGATATACCACCGCTGCGTAGGCGGGTTACGAGAACTTCTAGTCTCCAACACATACATAACACAGGAATCACTATGCCTGATTCCGTACTTCACTGTACGATTACATAACGCACCTCAAGCGTCCATTCCTACCACGAAAGCGATTCATAAATTTCACTATGTCATCAACGACTCAATTATTACAGTCGATCCAACGGGAGAATACCACCATACAACTAGATATTATCAATTTATTTTACCTGCCCCTTTTTACCACAGACTTTGCCGAAATACTAGCATAGCAGTACCATTCTCCTAAATCACTAAGAAGATTGATTCTCATATTATCTGCAGCTGCCCACGCTGCTTGAGGGTTTTAATGACTTCCCATATAATGAATTGATCTCAAAACCTTGAACATGTCGTTATCAACTTTCCATAACACATCGCATATACCATACCACACTAAAACAACAGGGAAAATTTATGTCCCTTTCCCTACGCCGCAAACATCGGCACACTCAACTAGTCGAGGACTTTCATGATCCCATATAGAGAAAACTCATTACACATTCCAAGCTTTACATACCAACAGGAAATACACTCATTTTCAAACCACGGTAAAACACATCACAAACCCTTTCTCCCAATTACATTGCATAAGTTAAATTGCCAGGACCGAGTCCTTATACCCATACCGAGTTACACAACTGCCAATACTCAAAAGCTTTATTGCACAATATCGGCGAGACTCATTACTTCAAACATATACCGGGAATTAATCGTATTCCTTATCATACCGTTTCGGTTTATTAACAAGTTGATCCATTTACCCAATTTCCTTTCTGATTCATCTTTAATTTAATACTAGTCTTTACTGTAGCACCACAATGCCTCAACCCATGTTACTACACAAGACTCGTACATAAGACCATACGGTCTAATACCTATAGGCCACTGAATACTCTCTCAATTGTTTCCCAGAAATACCACATTCTACAATACTTTGTTTTGAAGAACTTCCTGCGATTTGAATTTGTTATCATTACCTTTCAATACGGATACTAAGAATCTCATCATCCCCATAACATAACAAAAATCTTGATTTCTTCTACTGAAACCACGGTCTTTAGCCACGTACACAGTCTTAAGGCACCTGACTGTTGCAAGCGTAAATCTTGAACACCGCAAAGCTATTCTCGGGTGTCATTCACCCTTAACCAGTTATAATTCAACTGCCTTATTAAACAGAACCACTCTGGCCTTAATATAACTCTGACACCGCAGAACATAATTACATACAGATACAATTAACTATCTTTCTTTTCTATATATCAAACATTCTTTAGCAATAGCCACTCAAAACCTCCTAGTATTTTCTCACATCTACGAAGCACCATAACCTTCGTCACAATTTTTTTCCAACATGCTTGGGGACAGAACCATCATAGCACACAATAGTGCAATCAGTTAGTCAATAACAACCTCCCCAACTTGGCTCGGAGCCATACATCAAAGCACTTTTACTCAATTGATGCTCCAATGTTACAGTGAGATTAAACTCGAGCTATTTACAAACTTTGGCGGAGACTCGAATCATCGGAAATCTTAACTCTTTTGCAATTCTCGAATTCATTCACACGCAATAGCTAAGCCCATTCCTTAGGCGACAACATTTTTTTTTTTTAAGTCCCAAATGTTTCAAAAATTTCGGCAGAGTTTCCTTTGTAAATTGGCCTATCCATCTGCCAGAGAATCACCAAACCATTCTAACAATACACCCACAACTCGACAAGACATCACAATGTATTTCAACAACATAAATCTCAATACTACACGAATTATATCATCAGCATTAGTACATGAACATGCGCTGCACCTGCTCAAATCATAACACATATACCTTTCATCATGATACACCTAGTACAGCCAATTTGGTTTTCCTGCGTTTGAACTCATACTACCACACGTAATGCACTTTACCTTTCCACTAAGGAACATGAACATACTCACCATGCCCATAGCTAGGGCTACGTAACAGATCACAATAAGCATTGAATACCTCACAGCTCACCCATTATCAACTGCCATTTTCACAATTAAGATCAATATTGACCGCATGAATTTCATAATACCGGCTCGCGAAATTAGCACCCCGGTGCTCAAGCCATAGACAAGGATCCGGCCTTAAGTCCTCCAGACAGGCCCACATGAACTCACATAGATATATCTCGTCCCTCGATTGAGGAATCATAAGCCATCAAGGCAAATTTATCACTAAGCACTCGAGTGCACGCATCAATGTGCAGGAGGAATTTCAAGAATTACCTTTCAAGCTGAATCAAACACGCACGATGAGAATTCCAAGAATTTGAAACTTTCCTAAAGGTTTGCAGCCTCCCGAGGATAAGTACAGGCGTCCCCGTACCGATCCACGAGACTCTACCAACCGGCTCATGACTCGCGAGACCTGTTAACCTAGGCTCTGATACCAACTTGTCACGACCCAAACCCTGGTCGTGATGACGCCCAACACAATGCTAGGCAAGCCCGACCATATTATCCCTTAAACCAGCCAGTTATTAATCAAATTAAACTTAAACAGTAAATGATCATATCAGGTGATAAGCGAAATGTAAAGCATACAAAATACGGTCCCAACCATATCGTGGTGTCACGAGACTAAGCCTCTACAGAATAACATCCTAATACAAACAAGTCTAGGCAAATAGGTAATCAACAAGATGATAAAGAAGGAGAAAACAAGCTCTGCGGACGCTGGCAGCTACCTCGTAATCTCCGCAAAAGTAGACAATGATCGGCAGCTACAATGTCTCAACTGCTCTCGGGCACCTGTGGATCTGCACAGAAAGTGCAGGGGAGTGGGGTGAGTATATTTCAACTCAGTGAGTAACAATAATAAATAATAACTGAAAAGTAAGAACTCATGTGCTATCACTTAGCAGTTCTAAGGCAACCCTCACAGGTACGTCATCACTGTGGTAGTACTCCGATCTCCAATCCACATCTATCTCTACAAGATCCCACACCGATCAAACCCTCACTCGTACCCCTACGGTGTACGGCCATCTCAATATATGAAGACACATACCTATGTCTATAATGTATAAGTATTTAAGTAGGTAATAGGATATGAATAAGTATAATGCTGCGGCGTGCAGCCCGCTCCAATACATATACTCGCTGCGGCGCGCAACCCGCTCCATTTAACATCGATGGCGCTCACTGGGGGTGTATACAGACTTCGGAGGCGCTCCCTAGGCCCAAGCACTATAATACTGCGGCGTGCAGCCCGATCCACACATGTATTACTGCGATGTGCAGTCCGATCCAATATATATATATATATTTATAGTCCGATCCAATATATATATATATATATATATATATATATATATGTATATATCTTTATACTGCTGCGGCGCGCAGCCCGATCCCATAATATACACCAGTGCTCACTGAGAATGTGTGCAGACTCAAACTCCGAAGGGGCTCCTACAGCCCAAGCGCAATAATACTGCGGCGTGCAGTCCGTCCCACATGTATATTATATGTATATTACATGTATATTACTGTGGCGTGCAGTCCGATCCAATATATATACTGCTGCGGCGTGCAGCCCGTGCAGCCTGATCCAATATAGATATATATATATATATATATATATATATGTATGTATATATATATATATATATATAATACCTCATAATGGGTCCTCGACCCTATCCCAGTCAATATGTGCTTGGCCTCTCAGGCCCAATATAATATATCATAGTGGGTCCTGGACCCTGTCTCAGTCAATATAGACTTGGCCTTTCAGGCCCACTCACCTAGAACGGGAAATTCCACCCTAGATAAGCTTTCTCAATGTACACATCTAGTACTGGCTCATATTATGCTATACAGCTAGATCTACGGCTGAGTGAATATTTCCAACACGATATAAGGGTCACCTAGCTCTATAGGTTCCCTAATGCTCTACAGATCGGCACAAGGCCCCAAACATGGCTATTAGCCCCAATTGTACAGTTATAATCTCATTAACAGTCATAAAACATAGTATTCTATTAGCCGGGAAGGACCAAGTCCAAGTCCCCAATCACAATGTCACCACGCTCGTCTCAAGACGTGTGTCTCATCTCAACATAGCACTGTGAAGTGCTAGTACGGGGTTTCAAACCCTCAGTACATTGTTTACTACTACCACTCAACTTGAACCGGTAGAAACTTCAATCCGCCTTGCGCTTGCCTCGCAAATCAATCTCCTCGGATGCCAAATCTACTCAAAATCATAGATAATGCATCAATATATGCTAATTTCACGCAATTCATTCGAAATAGCACAAATTATATCAAATCCCACAAGTTGTTAAAACCCGACTTTTGGTGCGCTTCTCGAAAAATTATAAAAGTTATATATTCAGAACCCTCGTCTCAATACGAGTCTAGGCATATCAAATTTACCAAATTCGGACTCCATTTGCCCGCTCAAATCAGTATTTTTCTATAGGGCTTAAACCTATATTTAATCCTCCATTTTCATAGAAATAATCCATGATTTCATGATAAAAGTGTGTGATTAAACCACGAAACTTACCTCCGACGATATCCCGATGATCTCCCAGCTATTTCCCGTCACTTTCTCACTCTAGAGCTCAACAATGGTGGAAAAATGACCCAAAATCGATTTTTTTATCAACTTACTGAATTTTTTCGGAAATCACTCTTCACTGGGTACTGTTCATGCGCGTCGGCACTGTTCACCCACGGGGTTACTGTTTACGCGTGAGAGTTACTATTCATACGCTGCAGAAAAATGCAGCAGCAATACAGAAATTGCAGCACACAGCCATTTTCACTAAAATGGCTCTAACTCCATCATACGAACTCGGAATTTGACGATTCTTTTTCTTACAGCTCCGTAATTTCGATACGGATCCAATGGTTCAAACAAAACTGAATTTGGATCTCATTTACCTAGTGCAACATCAATTTTGCTCGTTAAACAATTAACTCACATATCGCGTCAAAAACCTAATCGCGACTTGATGAAATTAGACCAAACTTTCCAGATCAGTCCTATAATTCATTATCTAAATTCTCAAAGTCTCGAAATCAAATTTGGATCTCTAGAACTAAAAATAGACCTTTGGATCATTATATTTATGCTGAAAACGGCAAAAATCTTCCAAAAATGACCCGTTGGACATCCAAAACACACCCGAGACCCTCGTGACCTCAACCAAATATACAGACATGATCTATTACCTCATTCCAACTTGCTTAAATCATAAAATCACTATCGTTAACATCAAAATCATCCGTTTTCAACAAATTCAAGCTTAAGTTTAACTATAACTTTCAAAATTCTTATTCGATCAAAAACCCGACCAAACGACCTCCGAATGACCTGAAATTTTGCAAGCACATCCAAAATCACCTAACGGAGCTACTGCAACTGTCGGAATTCCATTCCGACTCCCGGATCAAAATCTCACCTACCATCCGTATTTCGCCAAAATTCAACCTTAGCCAATTCAAGCCTATTTTTACACCGGGCCTTCAAATTCAATTCCGATTGTTCCCATTAGTCACAAATCACCTCCCGGAACTAACCGAATCATCAGAATCCGATTCTGAGCCCTCTAACTAAATAGTCAACTCCGGGTTGACTTTCCTTATTTAAGTTTCCTTCAAAAATGCTATTTGCTTCATTTTCAACCCAAATCACTCCTGACTCACCCGATATACTCTAATACTGGTATAAAAGCATAAAATATGTAATTTCAAGGTAGCGGGGTGTTAATTCCCGTAACGTCGGGCCGGGTCGTTACAATGAGATAGTGCCTATCGTGGTTTTCTTCCCTTCAGCATTATTTACTTTTATTACTGCTGAGTTGGAAGTACTCACACCCGACTCCCTGCACCTTGTGTGCAGATCCAGGTACATCACAGTGGAGCTGATTCTATTGCGGCTCGGGAGTGCTTTTGGACAGTCGAGGTAGCTGCCAGCGTTCGCAGGACCTGATTCTCCAGTTTGTCTGTATTTTTGTTCTGATCATCCCACACTTGTGCACAATTATATTCACTATTTACACTTTGTATACTCTGTAGAGGCTCATGACTCTTGACCCTTCGGTCTATGGGAGTTGGCACGTGTTGGGACTTGGTTCCCTGTTTTTAATATATCTATCACTCTTAAATTATTCTGTTATGCTTAAATTGGATAAAGTGAGCTTGTGGCTCCGTGATTGTTGTTAATTGGTCAGGCTGGCCTAGCAATGTGCTGGGCGCCATCATGACCGGATTTGGGGTCGTGACATTCACCTTTGCCCGTAACTTGCTATGTACTTCTTCTCCACGTTTACATGTTGTATACCAATATTTTTAATTTCTACTTCAAATTTTAATTGCTACTTCAAATTTTTAATTGCTACTTGAAATTATTTAACAAACTGTAGTATACATGAGTTAGGATGCACCACTGCATCAAAGTATTTTTTGAAAGCAATGGGAGGAAAATCCATCTTCTTCAATTTATTTTTCGTAGTTGTTATATGATTATACATACATTTGTTTTGCTGCTCGAAATTGTTCTATGATTATATCATACAACCAATTGTTCGAAATAACTTATTGTTCCAAAATAAGTTATCCGATTCATTTTTTACTTTTTTGAATATGAAAGATTTGTGTCTGCTGATCATTTTGTAATGATTTTGACTAATGAACTATGCAATGGCAAGATTAATTTGTGTGCTTACAAATATCAAATAATATATGAACCTCAATGAATTTAAGAATGAATTCAGTAATTTTTTGTATATAAAACCCTCTATCATGTCCTCGAAGTATTCTACCATTGAGCTTCTAAAGTCATTAAGGTTTCTATCAAACAGGATTCTCAAGTTTTCCCTTTTGCAGACAGAAGTGTCACGACCCTAGTTCACCAATTGTGAACATGTCGTGATGGCACCCAGTCCCCACGACTAGGTAAGCCTAACACGTTGCGGAATCTATAGATTATAATTACTTAAATAAGAAACAGCGGAAAATAACATAAAAGATATGTAATCCGTGCCACTTGGCACATACATCCGTCACACAATAAATAAACACTACCAAGATCCGGAACCCCACGGTAACACGGACTAAAAGGGAAATACAACTGTGGCTCTATGTGTAAAGAGTATCTAACAACGAAATGAAGAAAATGTCAACTAGAAATACTAGAATAGAAGGGAAATCCTCCGGATCCGCGGACGTAGCAGATCATACCTCGAAGTCTCCCAGAAAGCCTGCAGAATCACCTAATACGAGCCTGCTCTGATGTACCTGGATCTGCACAACAAAAGTGTGCAGAAGAGTAGCATGAGTACACCACGGCGGTACTCGGTAAGTGCCAAGCCTAACCTCGATGGAGTAGTGACGAGGTAGGTCAGGGCCCTACTGAGAAAAAAACAATAATGTAATGATGAAAACAAAATAAACAGTTTATATGATAATAATTTCCGAAATAACAACATTATGATAATTACTGCAACTGTCTACGATTAAGCTAACAACAAATAACCAACTCGAATAAACAAATCCAGGATATGTGGGAATTGAACCCACAGTCCCATTCTCAGTACCTCTGGGTCTCCGGGAATCGAACCCGCAGCCCATATCTCAATAAATAATCAATAACTCAGGATCTCGGGAATCGAACCCGTAGTCCCTACCAATAACTCGGGATCTCGGGAATCGAACCCGTAGTCCCTACCAATATCACGCCGGGTCTCTGGGAATCGAACCCACAGCCCTAGGTCTCCGGAATCGAACCCGCAGTCCACAAACAATATCACTCCGGGTCTTTGGGAATCGAACCCACAGCCCTGGGATCTCCGGGAATTGAACCCGCAGTCCACCAACACATCAAATAAGAAAACACACAGAGAGAATATAATATGTTAAATTACAACTTCACCGAAATTAGTGCCAACAATTTATCAAGAGTTCAAGTAAATCAACTAGGCAATTAAACATGTTGCATCCTAGTTAATCATGCTTTTCTAAGTACTACCGGTTAATGGTAACACTTTTATCAGCTAAGAGCAGGAATATCACAAATCGGACAATTCAAGTAAAGTGTGTGTTACAACAACCAGCGCATGTACACGCCCGTCACCTCGCGTACAAGGCATTTAAACTATCACATAATATCCTAGGGGTGAAAGTTCCCCCACACGAGGTTAGACAAGCCACTTACCTCAATTCCGGCACAAAACCGCTAAGTAATAACCCTCTTGCCACGAATGTCGGCCTCCACAAGAGTAGAATCTGATAAAAATCAATAGAATCACATCAATATAGGCCAATTGGGCATTACCCAATCAAATTAACTCAAAATTCACCAAAACCCACAAGTTGCCAAAACCCGACTCTCGGTACGCTTATCGAAAAATCACGAAAATTATATATTCGGGTTCCTTATCTCAATACGAGTCCGTGCATATAAAATTTATCGAAATCGGACTCCGTTTGCCCGTTCAAATCAAAGATTTTCTAACATTTAGGCCTAGGGCTCAAACCCACCTTTAATCTTCCAATTTTAGTGAAATAATCATGGATTTCATGATAAACCAACGAATTAAGGTTAGGAAACTTACCCCCGATGATTTCCCGGTGATATCCCAGCGTTTCCCCTTCAATTCCCTCTCTTGGAGCTCAAAAATGGCGTTTTTGGTTTATGGTTCGCGGCTGAAGTGTTTCTGGACTTAAGTCACTGCCAGACATTTTTACTCTATGCGATCGCATGATACCTGTTGCGATCGCATAGTACAAATTTTGACCTTCGCCAGAATACTCTATGCGATCGCATAGACCTCAATGCGATCGCAATGCTTACCTAATTATAACTATGCGATCGCATGCCCTGCTCCGCGATCGCATAGAACAAAAGCTGGACCTGGGACCCCTCTTCTCTATACACTATGCGATCGCATAGGACAGTACGCGATCGCATAGAACAACTTTCCAGAACTATGCGATCGCATATCCATTCCCGCGATCGCTTAGAACAAATTCTTGGCCTCTCCAAAACCTTCTATGCGATCGCATTAGCCCATTGCGATCGCATAGAGCATTCGTCCGCAGCACACACCAGCAGTTAACAGCATTTCCAAAATGCATGAAATAGCCCGATTGGACCCCCGGATTCATCCCGAGACCCCCGGGATCCCAACGAAAACCACCAACCTATCCCAAAACATGATACGAACTTATTCTAATCATCAAAACACGTCTAACAACATCAAAACCCATAATTCACATTGAATTCAAGCCTAACTTTCTTAAAACTTTCCGAATTGCACATTCGATCAAAAACCCGACCAAACGACGTCCGAATGACCTGAAAATTTGCGGACATATCCAAAATCACATAACGAAGCTACAGAAATTGTCGGAATTCCATTCCGACCCCCGGATCAAAATCTCACCTATCGATCGGATTCGCCAAAATTTCAACCTTCGGCATTTCAAGCCTAATTGAGCTACGGACCTCCAAAATACATTCCGAACGCGCTCCTAACCCCGAAATCACCTAACGGAGCTAATGGAACCATCGGATTTCCGTTCCGAGATCATCTTAACACTGTTCCGGCTATGGACCGTTTTCTAGTTTCAAAGCTCTTATTTGGGGACTAAGTGTCCCAAGATGCTCAAATTTTCGGAACCGACTCTCCCGGCAACCCACAATAGCAGAAATGAACTTAGGGGAACAGTTAAATTAGGGATTGGGGCGTAATTTTCTAAAACGACCGGTCGGGTCGTTACATCTTCCCACACTTAAAGATTCGTTCGTCCTCGAACGAGCATAGAAAACATACCCGGAGTAGTGAAAAGATGAGGGTACTGGCTGCGCATATCCTGCTCGGTCTCCCAAGTCGCCTCCTCGACCGGCTGGCCCCGCCACCGAACCTTTACCGAAGCGATGTTCTTTGACCTTAGCTTTCTGACCTGCCTGTCTAGAATGGCTACTGGCTCCTCAACATAAGACAGATCCTTGTCTAGCTGAACAGAAGTGAAATCCAACACGTGCGACGGGTCACCATGGTATCTCCGGAGCATAGAGACATGAAATACGGGATGGACTCCGGCTAGGCTGGGAGGTAAGGCCAACTCATAAGCAACCTCCCCAACATGCCTCAAAATCTCAAAAGGGCCAATAAATCTGGGACTCAGCTTCCCTTTCTTCCCAAACCTCATAACGCCCTTCATGGGCGAGACTCGAAGCAGAACCCGCTCACCCACCATAAAAGCCACATCGCGAACCTTCCTGTCCGCATAACTCTTCTGTCTAGACTGGGCCGCACGAAGTCTGTCCTGAATCACCTTGACCTTGTCCATAGCCTCCTGAACCATATCAGTACCTAGTAACCTGGCCTCGCCCGGCTCAAACCAACCCACGGGAGACCTGCACCTCCTACCATATAAGGCCTCGTACGGTGCCATTTGAATACTAGACTGGTAGCTGTTGTTATAAGCAAACTCCGCCAGTGGCAAGAAGTGATCCCATGAACCTCCAAACTCAATCACGCACGCACGGAGCATATCCTCCAAAATCCGAATAGTGCGCTCGGACTGCCCATCAGTCTGGGGGTGAAATGCTGTGCTCAGCTCCACCCGAGTACCTAACTCCTACTGTACGGCTCTCCAGAACCGTGAAGTGAACTGAGTGCCTCTATCTGAAATGATGGAAACTGGAATACCATGCAGCCGAACTATCTCCTTGATATAGATCTCCGCCAATCGCTCCGATGAATAAGTAGTGCTCACCGGTATAAAATGGGCGGACTTGGTCAGCCGATCCACAATAACCCAAATAGAATCAAACTTCCTAATAGTCCGTGGAAGCCCAGATACAAAGTCCATGGTGATGCGCTCCCATTTCCACTCTGGAATCTCAATCCGCTGCATCAATCCACCCGGGCGCTGATGCTCATACTTCACCTGCTGGCGGTTGAGGCATCTAGAAACATAATCAACTATATCCCTCTTCATCCGCCTCCACCAGTAATGCTGTTTCAAGTCCTGATACATCTTCGCGGCAACCCGGATGGATGGAATACCGCGAACTATGGGCCTCTGCTAGAATCAGCTCTCGAAGATCATCTACATTGGGCACACAGATACGCCCTTGCATCCTCATAACTCCATCATCCCCGATGGTAACATCTCGAGCATCCCCACGCCGAACTCTATCCTTGAAGGACAAGCAAATGAGGGTCGTCGAACTGACGCTCCCCGATGCGGTCAAATAGAGAAGACCGAGAAACCACACAAGCTAGAACCCGGCTGGGCTCCGAAAGATCCAGTCTAACCAACTGCCTGGCCAAAGCCTGAACATCCATCGCCATAGGCCTCTCCGAAGCGGGTAGATATGCCAAACTCCCCAAACTCTCCGCCCGACGACTCAAGGCATCAGCAACCACATTAGCCTTGCCCGGATGATAGAGAATAGTAATATCATAGTCCTTCGGTAGTTCCAACCATCTCCTCTGACGCATATTCAGGTCCTTCTGCTTAAGCAAGTGCTGCAAGCTCCGGTGATCAGTGTAGATCTCACAAGGAACCCCATATAAATAATGACGCCAAATTTTTAAGGCGTGAACAATGGCGGCTAGCTCCAAATCATGAACAGGGTAATTCTTCTCATGCACCTTCAGCTGTCTCGACGCGTAGGCAATCACCTTACCGTCCTACATCAATACCGCACCGAGTCCAACTCGTGAGGCATCACAATATACAGTATAGGACCCCGAACCTGTAGGCAACATCAATATAGGGGCCGAAGTCAAAGCTGTCTTGAGCTTCTGAAAGCTCGCCTCACACTCGTCTGTCCACCGAAAAGGGGCACCCTTTTGGGTCAATCTAGTCATAGGTGCTGCAATCGAAGAGAACCCCTCTACGAAACGACGGTAGTAGCCCGCCAAACCAAGGAAACCGCGAATCTCAGTAGCGGAGGAGGGTCTGGGCCAACTCTGCACGGCCTCCACCTTCCTCGGATCTACTCGAATACCATCACTCGACACCACGTGGCCCAAAAATGCCACAGAACTCAACCAAAATTCACATTTAGAGAACTTGGCATAAAGTTGCTTCTCCCTCAGGATCTGAAGCACTATCCTCAAATGCTGCTCGTGCTCTTCCCGGCTCCGAGAATATACTAGAATATCATCAATGAAGACAATCACGAACGAGTCCAGATAAGGCCTGAACACACTGTGCATCAAATGCATAAATGCTGCTGGGGCATTAGTCAACCCAAAAGACATCACGAGGAACTCATAGTGACCATACCGGGTCCTGAAGGCAGTCTTCGGGATATCTGGCTCCCGAATCTTCAACTGGTGATACCCGGAGCGCAAATCAATCTTAGAAAACACTTGTGCACCCTGTAGCTGGTCAAATAGATCATCAATACGGGGCAAAGGATACCGGTTCTTCACTGTAACCTTGTTCAGCTGACGATAGTCAATACACATACGCATAGAACCGTCCTTTTTCTTCACAAACAATACAAGAGCACCCCAAGGCGAAACACTGGGTCGAATAAAACCCTTGCCTAATAACTCCTGTAACTGATCCTTCAACTCCTTTAATTCAGGAGGAGCCATACGGTACGGTGGAATAGAAATGGGTTGAGTGCCCGGCAACAAGTCAATAGCAAAGTCAATATCTCTGTCGGGCGGCATGCCCGGAAGATCGGCTGGAAATACATCAGCAAAGTCACGTACCACAGGAACAGAATCAATAGAGGGAGTGTCAATACTGACGTCCCGCACATAGGCTAGATAAGCAGCACACCCCTTCTCAACCATACGCTGAGCTCTGAGAAAAGAAATAACACGGCTAGGGGTGTGATCTAGAGTACCACTCCACTCAATACGTGGAATGCCTGGCATAGCCGGCGTCACGGTCTTGGCGTGACAATCAAGAATAGCATAATGGGGCGACAACCAGTCCATGCCCAGAATAATATCAAAATCGACCATCCCAAGCAGCAATAGATCCGCTCTGGTCTCAAAATCACAAATGGTAATCAAACACGACCGATATACGCGGTCCACAGCCAAAGAATCACCCACCGGAGTGGAAACATAAATGGGGGCACTCAAAGAATCCCGAGGCACACCCGGATGAGAAGCAAAGTATGAAGACACATATGAAAAGGTGGAACCAGGGTCGAATAGAACCGATGCCTCCCCGTGACTAACCAGAATAATACCTGTGATAACGGAGTCAGATGCAACAGCCGCGGCGCGATCAGGAATAGCATAGAATCTGGCCTGTCCCCCCTCTCGAGGGCGGCCTCTAGAACCCTGACCCCCGCCCCTGGCTGGCTGGGCAGGTGGAATAGCAGCTGGAGCTGGAATGATAGCCTGCTGACCCTGAGAGCCACGCTGATGCTGCGAAGACTGGTGAGGTGCTCCCCTCCTACGCCTGGGGCACTCCCTAACCGGGTGGCGAGTATCCCCGCACTCAAAACAAGCTCTGAGAGGACGCGGTGGCTGTGACTGACCGGCCTCAACCCCACTAGTCTGACCCCTGGAAGGACCCCGCGCAGGAGGTGCACTGGAAACTGGGGGAGCATAATAAGGCTCCTGTGGTGCTGGAAGACCTGGAGTGCTACCGGCTGCGGGCAATGCTGAGTGAACCGGACGACCGGAATATCCCCTGCCAAAACGACCGCCTGCTGAAGTGCGGGCACCAAAGAAATGGCCCGACTCACGAGACCTCTTGGCCTCTCTATCTCCCCGCTCTCTAGGGAGCATACTCTCGATCCTCCCGGCAATGCTAACTGCCTGCTGATAAGATATATCTGTCTCCAACTCTCTGGCCATGCTGGACCGGATCGGCGGAATCAGGCCCTCAATAAATCTCCGCACTCTCTCCCGGACCGTGGCTACCAAAGCCGGTGCATGCCTGGCTAGACGGGTAAAACTGATAGCATACTCCGATACTGACATGGAGCCCTGTCGTAATCGCTCAAACTCCGAGCGCGAAGAATCCCTAAGGCTCTGGGGAACAAACTCCCTCAAAAATAGATCTGAAAACTACGTCCAGGTCAATGAAGTAGACTCCTTCGGACTATCCAACTCATACGTGCGCCACCAATCATAAGCGGCCCCATAAAATTGAAAAGCAGTGAAGGAAACCCCGCTGGTCTCTACAATCCCCATAGTACGAAGAATACGATGACACTCCTCCAGAAAACCCAATGCATCATCTGAAACCAGACCACTAAACACTGGAGGGTCATATTTCTTGAACCTCTCCAATCTACGCTGCTCGTCCTCAGAGGCAGCTGGTCCACCTCCTGGTTGTGCCGGGGCGGCAGGAGGCATAACCAAAACATCTGGAACATGTCCCACTGGCACACGCTGCTCCGGTGTAACGGCTACGGGAGTCTGGGCCCCTCCCCCGGCCTGAGATGTAGCTGCAACAAGAGGAAGCAATCCTGCCTGGGCTAAAGTGGTATACATGCTCATGAACTGAGCCAGGGTCTCCTGTAGTGCTGGAGTAGTAGCAGTTGTAGTCGGTGTACCAGGTGCCTGCGCTCCAACCTGGTCTACCGGTGGCACCTCAGCGGCAGCGCGCGATGGTGCTGTGGCTGCACCTCGGGCGCGTCCTCGTCCTCTACCTCGGCCCCGGCCTCTGACGGCAGCAACAGGGGGCGCGGGTACCTGATCATCGCGGTTAGCTCGTGTCCTCACCATCTGTGAGAGAATAGAAAGCAATAGTTTAGATTTTTGATGCCAAAAATGTCGCACGACAAGGAATCCAAAAGAAATGAAGAGTTTCCTAAACAGTTACATAGCCCCTCGTAGATAAATACAGACGTCTCCGTATCGATCAGCGAGACTCTAAGTAACCGGTCTGTGTCCCGTGACTCCTATGAACCTAGAGCTCTGATACCAACTTGTCACGACCCTAGTTCACCAATTGTGAACATGTCGTGATGGCACCCAGTCCCCACGACTAGGTAAGCCTAACACGTTGCGGAATCTATAAATTATAATTACTTAAATAAGAAACAACGGAAAATAACATAAAAGATATGTAATCCGTGCCACTTGGCACATACATCCGTCACACAATAAATAAACACTACCAAGATCCGGAACCCCACGATAACACAGACTAAAAGAGAAATACAACTGTGGCTCTATGTGTAAAGAGTATCTAACAACGAAATGAAGAAAATGTCAACTAGAAATACTAGAATAGAAGGGAAATCCTCCGGATCCGCGGACGTAGCAGATCATACCTCGAAGTCTCCCAGAAAGCTGCAGAATCACCTAATACGAGCCTGCTCTGATGTACCTGGATCTGCACAACAAAAGTGTGCAGAAGAGTAGCATGAGTACACCACGGCGGTACTCAGTAAGTGCCAAGCCTAACCTCGATTGAGTAGTGACGAGTAGGTCAGGGCCCTACTAAGAAAAAAACAATAATGTAATGATGAAAACAAAATAAACAGTTTATATGATAATAATTTCCGAAATAACAACATTATGATAATTACTGCAACTGTCTACGATTAAGCTAACAACAAATAACCAACTCGAATAAACAAATCCAGGATCTGTGGGAATTGAACCCACAGTCCCATTCTCAGTACCTCTGGGTCTCCGGGAATCGAACCCGCAGCCCATATCTCAATAAATAATCAATAACTCAGGATCTCGGGAATCGAACCCGTAGTCCCTACCAATAACTCAGGATCTCGGGAATCGAACCCGTAGTCCCTACCAATATCACGCCGGGTCTCTGGGAATCGAACCCACAGCCCTAGGTCTCCGGGAATCGAACCCGCAGTCCACAAACAATATCACGCCGGGTCTCTGGGAATCGAACCCACAGCCCTGGGATCTCCGGGAATTGAACCCGCAGTCCACCAACACATCAAATAAGAAAACTCACAGAGAGAATATAATATGTTAAATTACAACTTCACCGAAATTAGTGCCAACAATTTATCAAGAGTTCAAGTAAATCAACTAGGCAATTAAACATGTTGCATCCTAGTTAATCATGCTTTTCTAAGTACTACCGGTTAATGGTAACGCTTTTATCAGCTAAGAGCAGGAATATCACAAATCGGACAATTCAAGTAAAGTGTGTGTTACAACAACCAGCGCATGTACACGCCCGTCACCTCGCGTACAAGGCATTTAAACTATCACATAATATCCTAGGGGTGAAAGTTCCCCCACACGAGGTTAGACAAGCCACTTACCTCAATTCCGGCACAAAACCGCTAAGTAATAACCCTCTTGCCACGAATGTCGGCCTCCACAAGAGTAGAATCTGATAAAAATCAATAGAATCACATCAATATAGGCCAATTGGGCATTACCCAATCAAATTAACTCAAAATTCACCAAAACCCACAAGTTGCCAAAACCCGACTCTCGGTACGCTTATCGAAAAATCACAAAAATTATATATTCGGGTTCCTTATCTCAATACGAGTCCGTGCATATAAAATTTATCGAAATCGGACTCCGTTTGCCCGTTCAAATCAAAGATTTTCTAACATTTAGGCCTAGGGCTCAAACCCACCTTTAATCTTCCAATTTCAGTGAAATAATCATGGATTTCATGATAAACCAACGAATTAAGGTTAGGAAACTTACCCCCGATGATTTCCCGGTGATATCCCAGCGTTTCCCCTTCAATTCCCTCTCTTGGAGCTCAAAAATGGCGTTTTTGGTTTATGGTTCGCGGCTGAAGTGTTTCTGGACTTAAGTCACTGCCAGACATTTTTACTCTATGCGATCGCATGATACCTGTTGCGATCGCATAGTACAAATTTTGACCTTCGCCAGAATACTCTATGCGATCGCATAGACCTCAATGCGATCGCAATGCTTACCGAATTATAACTATGCGATCGCATGCCCTGCTCCGCGATCGCATAGAACAAAAGCTGGACCTGGGACCCCTCTTCTCTATACACTATGCGATCGCATAGGACAGTACGCGATCGCATAGAACACCTTTCCAGAACTATGCGATCGCATATCCATTCCCGCGATCGCATAGAACAAATTCTTGGCCTCTCCAAAACCTTCTATGCGATCGCATTAGCCCATTGCGATCGCATAGAGCATTCGTCTGCAACACACACCAGCAGTTAACAGCATTTCCAAAATGCAAGAAATAGCCCGATTGGACCCCCGGATTCATCCCGAGACCCCCGGGATCCCAACGAAAACCACCAACCTATCCCAAAACATGATACGAACTTATTCTAATCATCAAAACCCATAATTCACATTGAATTCAAGCCTAACTTTCTTAAAACTTTCCGAATTGCACATTCGATCAAAAACCCGACCAAACGACGTCCGAATGACCTGAAAATTTGCGGACATATCCAAAATCACATAACGAAGCTACAGAAATTGTCGGAATTCCATTCCGACCCCGGATCAAAATCTCACCTATCGATCGGATTCGCCAAAATTTCAACCTTCGGCATTTCAAGCCTAATTGAGCTACGGACCTCCAAAATACATTCCGAACGCGCTCCTAACCCCGAAATCACCTAACGGAGCTAATGGAACCATCGGATTTCCGTTCCGAGATCGTCTTAACACTGTTCCGGCTATGGACCGTTTTCTAGTTTCAAAGCTCTTATTTGGGGACTAAGTGTCCCAAAATGCTCAAATTTTCGGAACCGACTCTCCCGGCAACCCACAATAGCAGAAATGAACTTAGGGGAAACAGTTAAATTAGGGATAGGGGCGTAATTTTCTAAAACGACCGGTCGGGTCGTTACAAGAAGACACAAAGATTGAAAGTAAAACCATATATAATATGTGAGTCTCTACATTCACACTAATATATTGGTCAGGAAGTATGTACAATAAGCAGCAAAAGAAGGACTATACACCCTTAAGTTCCTAATCTATTTACACTTAACACATACTTTCATATACTATCTTCATTCTTGGCTCTTGGCACATTGAGAATTCTATTGATCAATATTGATCTTATATTGATCCTTGGTTACAATCTTATTTTCTTCAATTTATTTTTCATAGTTGTTATATGATTATACATATATTTGTTTTGCTGCTCGAAATTGTTCCATGATTATATCATACAACCAATTATTTCAAATAACTTATTGTTCCAAAATAATTTATCCGATTCATTTTTTGCTTTTTTGAATATGGAAGATTTCTGTCTGTTGATCATGTTGTAATGGTTTTTTTTATTTTGAATTTGTTAGGAAAAATCATGTGATTTATACTGATAAACTAGAAGGTATAAAAACAGAACTCAGCCATGCTTAGTTTATGAATAACCTTAATTTGTACAGTTTTGTTTAGTGTAGCAAAAAACATATGTACTTGCACAAGCGATCAACACACAATTTGTCTTATCCGTGCAGTCGTACATGATTTTAGATTTCGTCGTGAACTCTGCTCCAAATCTGGAATTTTTCCAGATTTATAATCTTCTTTATTTTGACAATATTATACTATGCATTCACTAACTATTTTTCGTTTAATAGATTAGATGAGCGACTCTTTTTGTTAATTCTCATTATAGAAAATAAAACATCACATTTTTCATTGTGCAAATTGCCTCTATTAACCTTAAAATAACGAAATAACATTTTATACATAAATTCGATAATATTTTCCGCGCATCGCGCGGGTACTATACTAGTATATATTAAAAGGAGAGGAAAAAGCCATCTCCTTAAGCCATGTGGCAACCTATAAAAAGCCACTTGGCATAATTAGTTATTTAGTTAATAGTTAGTTATTTTTCTGAATTTAAATATCTATAAAAAATAAAAATAAGAAAAAAAATTACCTTCAAATTGGGGAATAGTTATTCCTAATATATATATATATATATATATATATATATATATATAGCAAAAAAATCCAAGAATGCCAAGTTTCACCAAAATTCAACAAGTGTCAAATTTAGGAACAAACCTCCAAAATTTTTGGATATTCAAAATAATTTAAAATAAATAAAAAATAAAAAAATCTTTAATCTTCCAATTCAGTGTACTACAAATTGGATAATTTTTTAAATGCTTTATTAAACCTAAAAATTCGAAAAACATAACTACAAGGAGTATAAATTATTAATTGTCAACATAATCAGACAAATGGAAAGAGTACTCTGGAATTAGCGTCACTTTACAAATCGAATCTTCCTTTTTCTCTTGAAAATTAAAAATTTAGAGTGTTTATTAGGTGCCTTGATCTTAAAAAATGTATACCAAGACAAATAGTTATTTCTTTCCATTAAAAGAGAGAGAATATTGTTGTACTAATTTGATAGTATTGAGAAAAAGTTATTTTGGCAATTTTACAATAAAATCTAAATTTTTGATTAATTCAAATTATAACTATATACCTATATCTATATTTATATAAAGATTCACTCATCAAGAATATAAGAAAAACATTATACAAAAGAAAGCAACATACATAAATATTAAACAAAGTAACATGCTAATATTTTTTTATTAACAATGTAATAATACTAAATATTGGATAATATAATAAGAAAAATACAGAACAAAAAAGTTATTCGATGACTATATTAGTTCCTTTAATTTAATAGAGATTTTATTCATTAAAATTCAGATTATATTATTGAGAATAACAAAATAAAATTTAAAATAAAATAATATTTCATGAGTAATAAAATATATCTTTTATTATATTACAAAAAGAAAGTAGTAATAAAAAATATATGCTAATAGAATTTCTATTAGTAATGTAATAATACTAACTATTATATATAATAAAGAAAAATAGAACAAAATAATAAAATTTTAAATAACAACATATTTCTATATTAATAAAATATGTATCTTCTATTATATTACAAAAAGATAGTAGCAGATAAATATATTAAACAATGTAATATGCTAATAAAAATATCTATTAATAATATAATAGTACTAAATATTGGTAATAATATATCCTCATAAGGTAGGGGTAAAGTCTGCGCACCCACTACCCTTCCCGAATTTCACGGTGTGAGATAATATTGGGTATATTATTATTGTTATTGTATATAAGGACATTTAATTTAATAGAGATTTTATTATTGGGTACATCGTATTGATAATATGATGACAATTAAAATTGATAAAACAATACGATCTAATATGTTAAAATAACCCCGATTATAATTTAAATTAATTTATATTTTTTAATATCGACACGTATCGCGCGGGTATGACTACTAGTTTAACATAATGTAAGAATAAATTTGAACTTGTTTTGCTCGAATAAATTAGTGTCAAAGGAAAAGGCAAACAAAAAAAACTGGACAAGTATGTTTGGTGGAAGAATTATTTAATACTTTCCAAGCAAATCAATCGAAATAATTCAAGGGGTAAATTATAGCCAATCATATTCAATCACTGAATTATAAGACAAACTTGAGACATAGAAGTAATCAATTATGGAACGATATAAACGGAGTTTTATTCATCAAATTAACTTGACCTGCCTCTCCTTAAAGTGGTTCAAGATCTTGTTTTGATTGTTTATTGCTCCACTTGTGGAGTATAACTTTTTCTTGCTGGTGTACTCAGAGTTGTGTAGAAGAAGAAGCCCCCCTGAAAGAGATTTTTTTTCCTGGTTTTTATAGTCTCAGACTCTTCTTGCCCATCACGAGTGGGCACAGGGTTTGATATGGAAATGTCCTTTCATTTGTTTTAAAGACAGTTGTCATAAATCGGATGTCAACGGCATTGACTATTTACCACGAATTGGTTATGATGGGGTTAATTCTTTGTTTGTTGAATGGTAAGATATTTACCAATACAGTTACTCCCTCCACTCATCGGGGTCGAGTCTGCATCGACTTCGACGGGCGGATAGAACGACGTAATCGGGGAGGCCCCTTTATAATAAGATTTCATAATCTAAGTGAACGGAGTGTCACTCCGTACGGCCATTCGCAATAGCGTATGTTTCCATGAAAGTGAACCGTTTCGCACACGGTTATGCATTAATAGCGATCATTGGGTTTTGTGCAGGCAAAGTCTGTTTTATAACCAGAAAAGGCGTGTCATTTTGTTCTTTACACATTCATTGCTCCTCTGAGAGGATTTTCGAGAAGCTTTTTCTTCTGTCAGATTGCATTTTTTCTATTCTTTCGATCATCATCATCATCATTGATTTCTCCGTTCCCCTCGTCAAAATTCTTCTCTCTAGCTCGTGAATCGATTATGACAGGCACTTCTTCTTGTGGCAATCGCCCGACTAATTCTCCAGCAACCAGAGGGTTAGAATTGGTGGGGGATAAAGGAATTCCTTCGATCTATGAAATTCTACCTCGATGAGGAGATCAATTAATGGATTTCAGTGTATCGGGTGGTGCAGAATAGGGAGATATTTCTTCTCTGATTGGGGAAGTGGGGATAGCCCAAATGAGGGGATGGTGGCGTATCCCAAATTATGCCGAGATTGCTCTAGCAAAGACTGAGGATATGGTGCAAATTGATCACCGAAGGTATTGCTCGTTCTATGCTTACATCTTTCAGGTGGGGTGCACTATCACGCTCTCGCTGATAGTGGACTTCTGCCGCTATTATGAGGTATGCCCGGCTCAGCTTTCTCTTTACCTCTACAAGGTGCTCCTCGTGTTCATCAAGTATGCCGAGCTGGTGGGTAGGGAGGTCACTCTGAGACATGTGCTCAGTCTCTTCGCCATCCAAAAATTTTGCGGCACTATGATCCATGAATTCCCATGAGGGTCGAAGAGTTTGATGGTTAGGCTGGATGACAAGGATATTCGTCACCCCTTTGATAATTTCTTTTATATTCGGACTGAGAACTTGGTGGCGGACACAACCGAATTCCCAGAAGTTTGGAATTTTACACGTGAGACCTCGCTTTTGGCTGGGCATCCGCCTTATTTCGACTTTCCTTATGCTTTGTACTTATAACTATTGACTTGACTTTATTTTTGTAGCTGAAACGCTGCCGCCGCCTTCCTTGGAAGGGATCCGAGATTTGTCACGACCCGGATTTTCCCCCAACATCGGGATCGTGATGGCGCCTACTCGTGGTAGCTAGGCAAGCCACTGTATTCATACTATCCCGTTTTTAACACAATTTTAATTAAATAAATGCGGAATACTTTATCGAAATAGAAATAACTAATTACAAAGTGAAAATCATACTGAAATCCTCTACCCAAGACGTGGAGTCACCAACTCACAAACTACTATGGAATACTACACATAAAAGTCCGAAAGAAATATAACACAATTCTGTTTGTCTCGGAACAAAGAGACTCCAGCTAATAACATAAATCAAGAGAGAGACGTCGGGCATGCGGACGTCTGCAAGCTACCTTGGTCTCAAATAGGATCAACTCCCACGCAATCTATTTAATGTTGCTGCTGCTCCTGATCGTAACATGGACCTGTGCAAAAACGCACAGAAGTGTAATATCAGCACAACCGACCCCATGTGCTGGTAAGTGCCTGGCCTATCCCGGCGAAGTAGTGACAAGCCTAGGACCAGACACCCACATAAACCTGTGCAATTCAATATATATATGTATACCACAAAATAACAAGAAATAACCAAGTATTAACACAATAAGGAATATCTCAAAGAATTCAACAATTAACCACCGTTAATAATTTCACAAGGAAAAACAAAGTATAATGTAAACACAAGTAATATCAATTCAAGAAATAGCAAGCAGTTGCACGGCATCACCCTTCGTGCTTTTACTCTCATCCTCACCAAATAAGCAAATAAAGTACACGGCATCACCCTTCGTGCTTTTACTCTCATCCTCACATCCATAGTACGGCATGATCCTTCGTACATGGTTCAATAACAGGGTACGGCATGATCCTTCGTGCATAATCAATAAATAAACATGGCACGGCATTAACCTTCGTGCATAAATAAATAAACATGGCACGGCATCACCCTTCGTGCATTATCACTCTTCCTCACCCAAATAACAATCACGGTTAAGGGCAAAGAAAGAAACAACAATTTATAAACCGTCCCATCAAGGGCAATCAATAATTATCTTCACAACAAGTCCCACAACGGAGAACAATAACAATTCATCTGTAATATATCTCAAAATAATCATTTTCCAACGACTCACGGTCATACTAGACGCCAGTGTATGGATGCTCGTCACCACAGCCCATACACCGCACTCGATCACATAACACATAACACATATTCCTATTCCCTCAAGCTAGGATAGAACAAACACTTACCTCGAGTGTTTATGAACAATTCAATCCGTGGAAATGTCTTTTTCTTTCAACTTTGGCTCCAATCCAATCGTATCTATACATAATTGATTTAATATCATCAATTCTACTCAACAGACTAATTCTTAAGACCAAATACAAATTTTACAACATTCTGCCCGGAATAGTAAATTTAAACCCCGGGCCCACATGGTCGGAACTCGGGGTTAGGACCAAAATTCGGTTACCCATCCCCCCACGAGTTCATGTATATGATTTGTTTCAAAATCGGACCCCAATTCGAGGTCCAATTCCCCAATTTATGAAAAACCCTATTTTCCAACAAAAACAAGAATTCTACCATGAAAATCATTGATTTTTAATGAAAAACATGTTTAATGATGTTAGGAATTGAAAGAATTAAGTAAAAAGTGACTTACAATCGTTTTGATGAAGAAGAAATCCTTGAAGAATCGCAAATGGGTGTTTTGGTTTTGTAAAAAGTGAAGAAATGACCGAAATTCGTGTTTTTCAGGTCTCTGTGTTCGCATTTGCGAACATGGGTTCGCAATTGCGAACCCCGACCAATTTCTGGAGTTTGAAAAATAAGCTAAGGCTGGGAAGTTCGCATTTGCGAACATTTGTTCGCATTTGCGAACACTGGCAGACAAAGGGATGTTCGCATTTGCGAACTAACGTTCGCATTTGCGAACACATGCTGTATAAGGCAGTGTTCGCATTTGCGAACAATGTTTCCTATTTGCGAACCAAGGCAGTATGGGGAATGTTCGCATTTGCGAACAATTGTTCGCATTTGCGAACATAGGCAGGCACTGGGGACCTTCGCAAATGCGAACAATTGTTCGCATTTGCGAACAAGGCTGGCTTCGCATTTGCGATCAAGGTTCGCATTTGCGAGCCTTGCCTTACACTTTCCCCTTCGCAATTGCGAGAAATTCTTCGCAATTGCGAAGCCAACAGCTGGGTGAAAAACCAGCAGTTCAAAAATTCAGAATTTCATCCAACGGCCTATCAAATCTTTACCCGAGCCCCCGGGCTCCAAACCAAACATGTACATAACCTCAAAAACACATTATGAACTTGTTCGTGCGATCACATCGCCAATATCACTTCGTTTTAATCAAATCAAGCCTCAAACTCATGATTTTCATACTTTTGATTTTCAAAACTTCTTAACTTGGAACTCAAGGTCCAAAACATCTCAAACGACATCCGAATGTCACCAAACTTTACAGAAATCACATATATAATATTTAAGACTTGTACGGGGCGTCGGAACCAAAATACGAGCCCGATACCAAGGTCAATTAATTTATTTCCTTTAATAATTACATCAAAAATAATTTCACATAAAAATTCATAACTTGGGCTCTAGGCCTCGGAATTCGACTCCGGACACATGTCCAAGTCCCATATTTTCCTACGGACCTCTCGGGACCATCCAATCTCGGGTCCGGATTCGTTTACCAAAAATGTTGACCGAAGTCAACCATATCAATATTAATATCATTTTTATCCAAATTTCTCATAGAATTCATATTTTCTATCACAAAATCTTTCCAGCTACATGCTCGGATTGTGCACGTAAATCGAGGCAACATAGAATGAGGTTTTCAAGGCCTCGGAAGCTCGAAATGATTAATTAAATAAGTGATGACCCTTTGGGTCGTCACAATCTCCACCTCTAAAACAACCGTTTTGTAACACCCCGCCGAACACACAGCAGCGGCGGTGCCGGCCGTGCCACCGAACACACAGCAGTGACACGCAGCCTAAGGAATTGTTACCCTTGGGTATAGGAGCATTCCACGCATAGCTGCAGCTACTGGGAATCTAGAATGGCCACCGGCTCCTCCTCGTAAGATAGATCATTGTCCAATTGGACAATACTGAAGTCTAACACATGTGTGGGATCGCCGTGGTATCTCCGAAGCATAGATACGTGAAAAACCGGATGCACGGCTGATAAGCTAGGCGGCAAAGCTAATCTGTAAGCCACCCCTCCCACTCTGTCTAGAATCTCAAATGGACCAATATACCTAGGGCCTGAGCTTGCCCTTCTTCCCAAACCTCATCACGCCCTTCATAGGCGACACTCGGAGCAATACTCGTTCACCAACCATGAAATCTACATTTCGAACCTTACGATTCGCATAAGTCTTCTGCCTGGACTGAGCTGAATGCAATCTCTCCTGAATAGTCTTGACCTTATCTAAGGCCTCCTGAACTAAGTCTGTACCCAATAACCGAGCCTCTCCCGATTCAAACCATCCGACCGGTGATCGACATCGCCTACCATACAACGCCTCATACGGAGCCATCTGGATGCTAGATTGGTAACTGTTATTGTAGGCGAACTCTGCTAATGGTAGAAACTGATCCCACGAGCCTCCGAAATCAATAACACAGGCTCGAAGCATGTCCTCGAGAATCTGAATAGTCCTCTCGGACTGGCCATCCGTCTGAGGATGAAATGCTGTACTCAACTGAACCTGGGTGCCTAACTCCCGCTGGACCGCTCTCCGGAACCGCGAGGTAAACTGCGTTCCCCGATCAGAGATAATAGATACTGGCACCCCATGGAGACGAACAATCTCCCTAATGTAAACCTCCGCTAACCTCTCCGACGAGTAGGAGACAGATATTGGAATAAAGTGTGCTGACTTGGTCAACCTATCAACAATGACCCAAATAGCATCAAATTTCCTCCGAGTCAAAGGAAGTCCAATAACGAAGTCCATAGTGATCCGCTCCCATTTCCACTCGGGAATTTCAATCTTCTGGAATACACCACCAGGTCTCTGGTGCTCATATTTCACCTGCTGACAATTTAGACACCGAGCGACATACGCAATGATATCTTTCTTCATTCTGCGCCACCAATAGTGTTGCCGTAAGTCCTGGTACATCTTCGCGGCGCCTGGGTGAATAGAATACCACGAACTGTGGGCCTCTGCTAAGATCAGCTCTCGAATCCCTTCGACATTGGGCACACAAACTCGACCCTACAATTTCAATACCCCATCATCATCTAGGTTTACCTGTGTGGCACCTCCCCGCTGTACTGTATCTCTCAACTCACGCAAATGAGGATCATCAAATTGCCTCTCACGGATACGCTCTAATAAAGAAGAACGAGCGACCGTGCGGGCTAACACTCTGCTAGGCTCAGAAATGTCCAATCTCACGAACCGGTTGGCTAATGCCTGGACGTCTAGAGCTAATGGTCTCTGATTGACCGGAATATATGCAAGACTACCCATGCTGGCATACTTTCTACTCAATGCATCGGCCACCACATTGGCCTTACCCGGGTGATATAATATAGTAACATCATAGTCTTTTAGCAACTCTAACCATCTCCGCTGTCGTAGATTCAACTCCTTCTGTTTGGAACAAGTACTGTAGGCTTTTGTGATCAATGTACACCTCACATGTCACACCATATAGATAATGCCTCCGGATCTTTAAGGCATGAACCATTGCTGCCAACTGAAGATCATGAACTGGATAATTATTCTCATGTATTTTTAGCTGTCTCGAAGCATAAGAAATAACATTACCATGCTGCATCAATACCTCTCCAAGTCCTGTACGGGACGCATCACAGTAAACTGTATAAGGCCCTGCACCCGTCGGTAGTATCAGCACTGGTGCTGTAGTCAAGGCTGTCTTGAGCTTATGAAAGCTCGCCTCACACTCATCTGACCACTGGAACTGGGCACCCTTCTGGGTCAACCTGTTCATCGGGGCTGCAATAGAAGAAAACCCCTCTACAAATTGACGGTAGTAACCTGCTAACCCCAAGAAACTCCGGATCTCAGTCACTGAAGCTGGTCGAGGCCAATTCTGGACTGCCTCAATCTTCTTTGGGTCCACCTGAATACCTTCCACTGATACAATGTGACCCAGAAATGCTACCGAACTCAACTAGAACTCACATTTCGAAAATTTGGCATATAACTGATTATCTTTCAGAGTCTGAAGAACCACTCTGAGGTGCTGCTCGTGCTCTTCCTGGCTGCGGGAGTACACCAGGATGTCATCTATGAAGACTATCACGAACAGATCTAAGTAAGGCCCGAATACCCGATTCATCAACTCCATGAATGCTGCTGGGGCATTGGTCAACCCGAAGGACATGACCAAGAACTCATAATGCCCATATCTAGAGCGAAAGGCTGTCTTAGGAATGTCAGCCGCCCTGATCTTCAGCTGATGGTAGCCTGACCTCAAGTCTATCTTAGAGAATACCCTCGCTCCCTGGAGCTGGTCAAACAAATCATCAATCCTCGGCGGTGGATATTTATTTTTGATAGTCACCTTGTTTAACTGCCGGTAATCAATACACATCCGCATCGAGCCATCCTTCTTCTTTATGAATAATACAGGTACTCCCCAAGGGGAAACACTGGGCCTGATAAAACCCTTCTCAAGAAGGTCCTGCAACTGATATTTCAACTCTTTTAACTCCGGCGGGGCCATACGATAGGGTGGAATAGAGATGGGCTGAGTGCCCGGTGCCAAATCAATACAGAAATCGATATCCCTGTCGGGTGGCATGCCCGGCAGGTCTGAAAGAAAAACCTCGGGAAACTCCCGTGCAATAGGGACTGAATCAATGGAAGGAACTTCTGCGCTGGAATCACGAACATAAGCCAGATAAGCTAGACACCCCTTCTCGACCATGCGTCGAGCCTTAACATAAGAAATAACAGTGCGAACGGAGTGGCTTGAGGTACCTTTCCACTCTAGTCGGGGTGATTCCGGCAAGGCTAAGGTCACCGTCTTAGCATGGCAATCAAGAATAGCATGGTATGGGGACAACCAGTCCATCCCCAATATGACATCAAAATCTACCATGTCCAAAAGCAACGGATCAACACGGGTCTCAAGACCCCCAAATATAACTACGCACGAACGATGCACCCGATCGACTACAATGGAGTCACCCACTGGTGTAGCCACATAAACCGGAATATCCAGAGCATAGCTGGGCACGGCCAAATACGGTGCGAAGTAGGAAGACACATAGGAATATGTAGATCCAGGGTCAAATAATACTGAAGCACCTCTGCCACATACAAGAATAGTACCTGTAATCACAGCATCCGATGCCTCCGCCTCTGGCCTGGCTGGTAAAGCATAGAAACGGGGATCTGCACCTCCCCTCTGAGCTGCGTCTCTAGGACGACCATCAACTGGCTGACCTCTACCTCTCGCTGGACGGTCTCCACCTCTACGGTCTCGACCTCCACCTCTACGGTCTCGACCTCCACCTCTATAATCTCTACCCCCGCCTCTGGCTGGCTGGGCAGGCTGAGGGTCAGCTGGGGCCTGAATCATAGGACGAGGACCTCGCTCCTGAGAGTTGCCCGCTGCTAGAGGGCAATTCCTGATAAAATGACTCGGGTCACCACAACCGTAGCAACTCTTGGGCTGATGGGGCCGCTGGCCCTGACGGCCCGAATGGCCTCCACGAACACTGCGAAGAGGCCGAGCATTAATAGGAGACCGGTCCGAATAATGTCCCCCGAAAACCACGATCACCCGATCCACCCCGCGAAGCTCGAAGGGCGGAATGAAAAGGCCCGGAGGACCGGCCTCTATCAAAGGATTCTCTCGCTACCGGAGGAAGGACCACCAAACTTGCCCGAATGACGAGGCCTCTTATCCGAAGAATAACCGCCTCCCCTAGCAAGAGCCATCTCAACTCTGCGTGCCGCATTGGCTGCCTCCTGAAATGATATGTCACTTCCCACGCCCATAGCCATCTGGAGTCCAATCGGCTGATTAAGCCCATCTATAAATCCTGCGGACCCTCTCCCGCTCCGTGGGAAGTATCACCACCGCATGACGAGCCAAGTCGATAAATCTCGTCTCATACCGTGTAACTGTCATAGTGCCCTGATGGAGGCGCTCAAACCGCCTCCGAAGTACATCCCGCCGAGTAGCGAGGGAGAAACTTCTCCATAAATAGTTCCGCAAGCCGGTCCCATGATAAAGCCGGGGACCCCGCCGGTCGAGTCGAGCAATAATCTTTCCACCAAGTCTTGGCGGATCCCGCAAGTCCGAAGGTACAGAAGTCAACTCCGTTTGTCTCTACGATCCCCATAGTCTTGAGAATCTCATGGCAACTGAATAAAAAGTCCTGAGGATCCTCTGATGCGGCTCCACCGAATGTAGTGGTAAATAGCTTGGAGAACCGATCAAGCCTCCATAACGAATCAGAAGTCATGGCCGCTCCATCACTGGCATGAGCTATGGTACCTGACTGAGTGGCCACAGCTGGCTGGATTACTGGTGCCTGAGGCTGAGGAGCTACTGGCTCTGGAGTATGAGCGATAGGAGTCCGGGCCCCTCCTCCAGCCTGAGAAGTAGCTGGGGCAACTGATAATAGACCCGCTCTGGCAATGCTATCCATAAATCCCGCTATTCTGACCAAAGCATCCCGGAGATCCGGGGTAATCAAAGCCTCTCCTGGGACTTGAGCTGGGCCCACTGGAGCTGCTGGAACCGGAACCTCCTCGTCAATCTCAATATGAGGCTCCACCTCCGGAGTAGCTGCCTGGGGCTGAGCTCTACCCCTACCTTGTCCTCTGATACGACCTTGGCCCCTGCTCCTCACGGGAGCTGCCTGGGGCTCGGGCTGCTGGTCAGCGGACGAAGAAGCGCGTGTCCTCACCATCTGCGAAAGGACAGAATAGAAATTCAATGAGTAATTGAGGAACAAGTCACACGACAAGAAAGAACAAATGAGAGACTCTTTCCTAACTCAATAGACTCTGGAGGACAAGTACAGACGTCTCCGTACCTACCTCTCAAACTCTACTAAGCTTGTTCGTGAGTGGTGAGACCTATGTAACCTAGAGCTCTGATACCAACTTGTCACGACCCGGATTTTCCCCCAACATCGGGATCGTGATGGCGCCTACTCGTGGTAGCTAGGCAAGCCACTGTATTCATACTATCCCGTTTTTAACACAATTTTAATTAAATAAATGCGGAATACTTTATCGAAATAGAAATAACTAATTACAAAGTGAAAATCATACCTGAAATCCTCTACCCAAGACGTGGAGTCACCAACTCACAAACTACTATGGAATACTACACATAAAAGTCCGAAAGAAATATAACACAATTCTGTTTGTCTCGGAACAAAGAGACTCCAGCTAATAACATAAATAAAGAGAGAGACGCCGGGCCTGCGGACGTCTGCAAGCTACCTTGGTCTCAAATAGGATCAACTCCCACGCAATCTATTTAATGTTGCTGCTGCTCCTGATCGTAACCTGGACCTGTGCAAAAACGCACAGAAGTGTAATATCAGCACAACCGACCCCATGTGCTGGTTAGTGCCTGGCCTATCCCGGCGAAGTAGTGACAAGCCTAGGACCAGACACCCACATAAACCTGTGCAATTCAATATATATATGTATACCACAAAATAATAAGAAATAACCAAATATTAACACAATAAGGAATATCTCAAAGAATTCAACAATTAACCACAGTTAATAATTTCACAAGGAAAAACAAAGTATGATGTAAACACAAGTAATATCAATTCAAGAAATAGCAAGCAGTTGCACGGCATCACCCTTCGTGCTTTTACTCTCATCCTCACCAAATAAACAAATAAAGTACACGACATCACCCTTCGTGCTTTTACTCTCATCCTCACATCCATAGTACGGCATGATCCTTCGTACATGGTTCAATAACAGGCACGGCATGATCCTTCGTGCATAATCAATAAATAAACATGGCACGGCATTAACCTTCGTGCATAAATAAATAAACATGGCACGGCATCACCCTTCGTGCATTATCACTCTTCCTCACCCAAATAACAATCACGATTAAGGGCAAAGAATGAAAACAATAATCATGAACTATCCCAGCAAGGGACACAACAATCATCACAACAAGGTCCCGGAAAGGGAAAGCAATAATCCACTTTACAACAAGTCCCGGCAAGGGAAACAATACTTCACTTTACAATAAGTCCCGGCATGGATGCTCGTCACCACAGCCCATACACCGCACTCGATCACATAACACATAACACATATTCCTATTCCCTCAAGCTAGGATAGAACAAACACTTACCTCGAGTGTTTATGAACAATTCAATCCGTGGAAATGTCTTTTTCTTTCAACTTTGGCTCCAATCCAATCGTATCTATACATAATTGATTTAATATCATCAATTCTACTCAACAAACTAATTCTTAAGACCAAATACAAATTTTACAACATTCTGCCCGGAATAGTAAATTTAGACCCTGGGCCCACATGGTCGGAACTCGGGGTTAGGACCAAAATCCGGTTACACATCCCCCCACGAGTTCATGTATATGATTTGTTTCAAAATCGGACCCCAATTCAGGATCCAATTCCCCAAATTATTAAAAACCCTATTTTCCAACAAAAACAAGAATTCTACCATGAAAATCATTGATTTTTAATGAAAAACATGTTTAATGATGTTAGGAATTGAAAGAATTAAGTAAAAAGTGACTTACAATCGTTTTGATGAAGAAGAAATCCTTGAAGAATCGCAAATGGGTGTTTTGGTTTTGTAAAAAGTGAAGAAATGATTGAAATTCGTGTTTTTCAGGTCTCTGTGTTCGCATTTGCGAACATGGGTTCGCAATTGCGAACCCCGACCAATTTCTGGAGTTTGAAAAATAAGCTAAGGATGGGAAGTTCGCATTTGCGAACATTGGCAGACAAAGGGATGTTCGCATTTGCGAACTAACGTTCGCATTTGCGAACACATGCTGTATAATGCAGTGTTCGCATTTGCGAACAATGTTTCGCATTTGCGAACCAAGGCAGTATGGGGAATGTTCGCATTTGCGAACATAGGCAGGCACTGGGGACCTTCGCAAATGCGAACAATTGCTCGCATTTGCGAACAAGGCTTGGTCAAAGGGGGCTTCGCATTTGCGATAAAGGTTCGCATTTGCGAGCCTTGCCTTACACTGTCCCCTTCGCAATTGCGAGAAATTCTTCGCAATTGCGAAGCCAACAGCTGGGTGAAAAACCAGCAGTTCAAAAATTCAGAATTTCATCCAACGGCCTATCAAATCTTTACCCGAGCCCCCCGGGCTCCAAACCAAACATGTACATAACCTCGAAAACACATTATGAACTTGTTCGTGCGATCACATCACCAATATCACTTCGTTTTAATCAAATCAAGCCTCAAACTCATGATTTTCATACTTTTGATTTTCAAAACTTCTTAACTTGGAACTCAAGGTCCAAAACATCTCAAACGACATCCGAATGTCACCAAACTTTACAGAAATCACATATATAATATTTAAGACTTGTACGGGCGTCGGAACCAAAATACGAGCCCGATACCAAGGTCAATTAATTTATTTCCTTTAATAATTACATCAAAAACAATTTCACATAAAAATTCATAACTTGGGCTCTAGGCCTCGGAATTCGACTCCGGACGCATGTCCAAGTCCCATATTTTCCTACGGACCTCTCGGGACCATCCAATCTCGGGTTCGGGTCCGTTTACCAAAAATGTTGACCGAAGTCAACCATATCAATATTAATATCATTTTTATCCAAATTTCTCATAGAATTCATATTTTCTATCACAAAATCTTTCCGGCTACATGCTCGGATTGTGTACGTAAATCGAGGCAACATAGAATGAGGTTTTCAAGGCCTCAGAAACTCTAAATGATTAATTAAATAAGTGATGACCCTTTGGGTCGTCACAAGATTGGGTTAAGGTAGTGTTTCCCCATACCGCTAGTATTCGTACCTGGGCGGCTTTCAGGGAGAGGCATGGTTGCGGGCCTATGACAGGTGGGACTCCGGCCCTCTATCTTCTTCATTTCGTTTTGTTATGAAGACGTCCATTGATTCGTTTGTTCATTGTATCCAGAGAGGCCACGCCATGTCAAAGCTCCTCAATTGACATTCTGTTAGCTGGGTGCTATCGTTAGGCTAGCTGCTACGCCCATGCCTCATCGAGTATCAAGGGCAGTATCGGTTGAGTCATCGATGATCGCGTCCCCACCTCGAGTTATACTGTAAGATGAAAGGTCGTTAGGGCTTGATCGTCCTCAGATGGGCTCGCCTTCAAATGATGGAGAAGATAGGCCTTCGCAAATGCGACGAGTGGCATTTGTGGTGGCTCCTCCATCGGTGATCAACCTAGATTTTCCCCCGACGGACTCGGAGGGCGGTTGGGCTGGGGTGCTTACTAGTGAGGAAAATGAGTTGGTTGGAGTTGGACCCGTTGGTTATGGACACGAGAATGTAGCTGCCTTGTCGGTCCCGTCCGAAGTTCCTTCTGCCGAGGCGAAGGATCGATTGCTACAGGTCGTCGTTGGGACTTCTGTCGTGCCATTGCCAACTATGGCAAGTTGCTCTACATCAACAGTGGTGGAGAGGGGAAGGGACGTGGTGGAGGACGAGTGTGATTCTGAGTCTGATTTTTGAGGAGGGTATCACCAATTCTACGATGTAGGGGGCATTTTATCGAGGTTCCCTCAGATTTGAATTTATTGAGTGAAGGGAATAGCTTGTTGTTGCAATTCGAGTTATTATGTTCGGAGTCCGAGAACGTGTCTTTGAAGAGTGTTTCGGATATTAAAGTGATGGACAATGTGGCCGTGATGGGCCTTAGGGTACGTAATGCGTCTCTAACTCCTTCTTCCCATCCCATTTTAGCCTTTGCCTTAGCCTTGACTTTGTTTTGTTTCACAGACTTACTTGTTGGAGGTGGAGAGTATCCGCAGAGACAAGGTTCGCTCGAGGATCTTCTTGTAGATGCTGGGGAAATATCATTGTTAGCGTGATTGGTGCAGGGGTTACACGATTGTTTATGGAACGAGCTCGATAATCGAGCTTTGGTCGAGGAGCTGGCGAAGCGGGACCAACAGATATTGCAAGCTCTTGATGGTAAGCGTGCTCTTGAAGTGCAAATTTGTCAAAAGGACGAGGAGCTTGAGTTGGGGAAGGGAGTTGCAACTGAGTGCGCGTACGTGCAGGGTAGGTTGAGGGAGAAGGAGTTGGAGGCTTAACAGAACCAGATTAAAGCAGCGGAAGCGGTTGCGAAATGGGGCAAAAAACTGTCGGAGCTGGAGAGCAAGGTTACAGACTTAAATTTTGGGAAAAAGGCTACTCGTTAAGATCCGTAGCTATGGAGTATTCAATTCGTGTGCACGAGTCCCGTCTTGGGTCGGAAAGGGAGACGACTGCCCTTAAGAAGGCAGGGCTCGAGGAGCAGATTGGTGTTCTTGAGCAGGATGCTCAGGTTATGTTGGACTAGATCGCAGTTTAGGAGGATAAGACAACCAGCGACTGCAAAACCGGGCTGGTTAGTCTCATATTGCCGTTTCCCCCCAGGTTCATGAACTTTGGGTCTGCGCCGAAGCCCAACACATTGTTTAAAATAACTTATTAGAGGTAGTGTCATAACCGAGACAGTTTTCGAGGTGGCATGCCAGAAGGCTCGTAATGCTTGCGCCGATTGTGGTTATGATGTGGCGACACCTGAAGCTAATGATGGCATGGGCGGCGGTGACGATGATGGCGGTGATGGCACCAAGTAAAGAAGAGATTAGTTATTTTTGTTTGCTGTTTTTTTATATTCTGTTTGTTGATTAGCACTCAGTTGTTCCTTGCGATTTATTCTTTCTCTTGTTTCGACCGGCTGGGGTTGGGTGTAAGCGGGGAGTACCCGCGTCTTTAACTATGTCGACAATTATGTTATTTCTTTCATCATTTGTCTTGTTTTTACTTTGTTTATCGTTTCTCTTCTTTATGTTTACGGGCATGTTTGGAAGGGCTCTCGGTCCTTGAATTCGAACGAGGTCGTCGTATCCTTTTTGGACTGATGGAGATAGACTTTTGGTCCGACTTTATCAGGGAAGGGCGGTCACCTTGTCATGACGACGATTGATTTTTCTCTATCCCGACCCTAGTATGGCTGGGGTCGGATTTGGCGACTTTGTAGATGAGGGTACTTAGCCTGAGCCTCAGTTTGAACAAGGTTTGAATTGACATATTTTGGTGGCGAAGGCACATATCCTGAGTCCTGGTTTGACTAAGGTCAAACCTGCTGTATTTTGATGGCGAAGGCACGTAGCCTGAGTCCTAGTTCGACTAAGGTCAAACCTGCTATATTTTGATGGCAAAGGCGCATAGCGTGAGTCCTGGTTCAACTAAGGTCAAACCTGCTATATTTTGATGGAAAGGCATGTAGCTTGAGTTCCGGTTCGACTAAGGTCGAACTTGCTATATTTTGATGGCGAAGTGTGTCCTAGTTCGACTAAAGTTGAACCTGCTATATTTTGATGGCGAAGGCGTGTAGCCTGAGTCCCAATTTGACTAAGGTCGAACCTGTTATATTTTGATGGCGAAGGCACGTAGACTGTGTCCTTGTTCGACCAAGGTTGAATTTGCTATATTTTAAAGGCGAAGGCACGTAGTCTATGTCCCAGTTCGACTGAGGTCGAACCTGCTATATTTTGATGGCGAAGGCACGAAGCCTGAGTCCCGGTTTGACTAACGTCGAACCTGATATATTTTGATGGCGAAGGCACGTAGCATGAGTTCTGGTTCGACTAAGGTCGAACATGATATATTTTGATGGCGAAGGCACATAGCCTGAGTCCCGGTTCGACTAATGTCAAACCTGCTATATTTTGATGGTGAAGGCATAGCCTGAGTCCCGGTTTAATTAACATCGAACCTGATATATTTTGATGGCGAAGGCGCGTAGCCTGAGTCTAGGTTCGACTAACATCGAACCTGATATATTTTGATGGCAAAGGCACGTAGCCTGAGTCACAGTTCGACTAAGGTCGAACCTGATATATTTTGATGGCAAAGGCACGTAGCCTGAGTCCCGGTTCGACTGAGATTGAACCTGTTATATTTTGATAGCGTAGGTACGTAAGCCTGAGTCCCGGTTCGACTAAGGTCAAACCTGCTATATTTTGATGGATAAAGCACGTAGCCTGAGTTGTGGTATTGGCTTGGAACAGCCCTGGGCCAGCTTCCGGTCGGATGCTGCGTTAGGGGTAAAGGAAATGCCTCATATCTTCGTTCCGAGATAGAGGGGGGACGTCTTTTTCTTGTCCGATCATATTCAGATATTAGTTTCCCTTGGAGAATTCGAATGTCAAGCGATCGATATGCTTTCTTTGGTTCGTTTGAGTTAGATTACTACTTTGGCTTCGACTCCAGGGAGAAACTATGGAAGAATTATTGAACACACCGTAACGGTCATATTCATGCATTGCATTGCATTTAGATATACTTGTTGTACTGTTAGCTGATATTGCTGGTTCTGATACTGATAATGTTGATAATTGGTAAATGATATTGTTGTATAGCCTTGCTTAGTGCTTTATTAGGTTTTCTTACCTTCGTTATCTTACCTTTACTTATTACCACTAAGTTGGAAGTACTCACAATAGTCCCTACACCTTGTGTGCAGATCCAGGTACATAACAACATAGCTGACTCTCCAGCCGCTCGGAGTACTTCAATTGGACTGTCAAGGTAGCTGCTAGTGTCCGCAGGACCTGACTCTCCAGTTTATCTTTTCTTTTCTGTTGACTATTCTGCACTTGTAGTCATAGTTGTATACACTATCACAACTATATATTCTAGTAGCTGCTCATGACTTATGACTCCTGATTCGGTGGGAGGTTTTATACTGGTTTTGGGATATCTTTTCCCAATGTGCTAGATGTTATATCATTCTCTTATTATTGTTTATGCTTAAAAAGGTAAAGTGAGAGTTAATAGCTCTGTGTTATGAATAATTAGCCGAGCTTTCCTAGCAATGTGCTGGCGCCATCACGGTCGGGTATTGGGGCCGTGACACACTTACCAACACATGGAGTCGGTTATGCCGGTACTACACTCTGTATTGTGTCCAGATCCCGGAGTAGCATTTGGTGTGCAGTAGTAGCTCAGGAGAAATTCTTCAGTCCGCCGAATCACCGAGATAGCCTTGTAGGTGTCCGCAGGCCTGGCGTCTCCTCTATCTTATACTTCATTTTTTTATATCATGCATTCAAGACAAATAATGTTATATTTCTTTTAACAGTTGTATATAGTACTCTTAGTAGTCCGTGGATGTTATGACACTAGTTCTTGAGTAGGGGCATGTGGTGATTTCCACATTATTGTTTAGCTTAATTAATTTAAGTCTTCCGCTTTAATTTCATACCGCGTTGTTATTGAGATATTTAATGCTTGTTGTTCTGATTCATAAAAGGACTTAAAATAGAAGAGTTAGAAGTTTATGATTCCATGCTTGCCTAGCTTCTACGAGTAGGCGCCATCACGACTTTCGAGGGTAAAAAATTCGGATCGTGACACTTACAGTTATAAGTTAAAAAAATTAAGGACAATATGCCCTTAACTAAGACAAGTTCAAAAGTTAAGGACAAGCAGTCCTTAACTTACAATTATAAGTTCAAAAGTTAATGACAAGCAGTCCTTAACTTACAATTATAAGTTTAAAAGTTAAGGACAAGCAGTCCTTAACTTACTATTATAAGTTCAAAAGTTAAGGACAATATGCCCTTAAATTAGACTTACAAGTGCAAAAGTTAAGGACACTTGGTCCTGAAGTTTGAGTTTTTAGTTCAAAAGTTAAGGACAATAGGTCCTTAACATAGACTTACAAGTTCAAAAGTTAAGGACAATTTGTCCTGAACTTAGACTAACAAGTGCAAAAGTTAAGGACTGGCAGTCCTTAACTTAGAGTTACAAGATCAAAAGTTAAGTATAATAGGTCCTTAACTTTGACTTACAAGTTCAAAAGTTAAGGACTAATGTTCCTCAATTTAGTACAAAATTTAAGCACACTTGGTCCTAAAGTTTAGTTCGAAGTTCAAAAGTTAAAGACACTTGGTCACTTGGTCCTGAACTAAGTTACAAGTTCAAAAGTTAAGGACATGTAGTCCCAAACTTAAGATTTCCAAGTTCAAAAGTTAAGGACACGTAGTCCTAAAGTCCTGAACTTAGAGTAATAAGTTAAAAAGTTAAGAACATGTAGTATTGAAGTACTGAAGCTAAGTTCAAAAGTTAGGGACATGAGCAGAAATGTATTTTCGTTCGAATAGTTAAAGTTAATTAAAATAGTAACTAAAGACTAAAAATATTTTAAACAATAACTTAAAAATAAATATATATATTATTAGTTACTAAGCGTACACTTTTCCACCGTTTGGTGTGGGACCGCCAAAGCTCAGCCCGCCAAAGCCCAAGCCCATTAGGCCGATTTAGTCCCGGCCCGTGGCCAGAGTACAGTATTACCCTTCCCTCCTCATTTTCTTCATAAATATATTATGTAGTGAACGACAGAAGACCTATTGCACTTTCTCTCTCCATTTTCGCCATTTTCTCAGAGAGAAAGGAGATTCCCTTTAAAGTCTTTGATCGATCTCTATCTTCGTTTTCCCGGCGAAACTAGGGTTTGAATATCGCTCATCGACTCTATTCCTCGATTTCGAAGGTGAATTTCTGTCTCTTTTATCTTTCCTGCGATAACTTATCGATTGATCGATCGCCCCTCTCTCGTCTGCACTTGCACGTAAAATTTCCGTTTAGTTTTATCACTTTGTTTTTTATTTTTTTATCCGCGTATCGTTTTTATTTATGTTTTTTATCGATTTTTTTTTTGCTTTGATTTTCTATATCTGATCATCTGGTATCTCTTCTCTATTTCCCGCTCGTAGTTGTTTCAGTGTAAGTTGTATGTTTAGGGTTGGAATTTTGATTCGTTCGCTTCTATTTTTATGCGAATGTTGTGCAAAGTGAGAGCGTCTTGACTTTTGGCTATTGGTGGTTACGGAGGTTTCCTCGAGAATTTGTTTTGTAGTTGTTGTTATTGCTGATTTGCCTCTGATTTGTGCAGATAGTGTGCGAGATCTATTCTGTGCATTTGTTCAATGAGTGTCTATTCCATGTAGTACAAGGCCTTTTGAGCAAACTTTAAGAAATTTATTTATTTCAAATCTTCTGTATGCTTCAAGTTTTTGCTTTGTACGAATGCGAGTCCAAGTTAGAACGTCTCTTTAGGTCCATTCATATCTAGGCACATCATGCAGTATAATATTTTGGGCGAACTTCAAGAAAGTTGTGTATTCTTGATGTTTAGACTTTAGGGACCTACTTGTATGACCTCTTCAAGCTTTTGGCTTGTATGGGTACTAGTTGAAGTTGGAGCATTTCCTTAGGTTTCTCATTTGCAATGCACATTAATTTTTTTTGCAAACTTTGAGGACGTTGTGTATTGGTGACCTTTTGGGAAAGGGTAGACGGTGGTTGATGCCAGCTATGGTCAAGTAATCTACATGTGTGACCTCCTCATGTTGTGGTAGTTTAAATTTCTTTTTAACTCTTTGGATCACATGTAAAAATCTCCTTTTCTGTTGACATTTCCAGTAGAGACTGACATCCAATTTGTCGCCTATTTACTTAAGGAACTGTAGTTTAGTTTCCTCAATGGTTTTCTTAGTCTAAAAAATGTAAGTAATTGGTACAATTCGTCTGATATCTAATATTGATCTACCATGTGAAAAACATTATTTTCTTTTTGGCTTATGGCTATCTCTTGGAGCTCTTTGATGTGGACTTGCTGCTTAATGTGGTTGGTGCAACATATAGTGTACCTTTTTTTGGGGGGGGGGGGTGGAGGATAAGGAACTATGTTTGGCAAGACAAAATTAAAATTTATTTCTCTGTGAAATAGCTGATTAGAATTAGAGGTAAAATGCAAATTTCTGAACATAACAAAGTGTCTTCATGCAGGACTAATTCTGTGTTGTATTTTATTGTTTGATCCATTTTTTCCCCAGTAAGTGCTTTTCTCTAATTAGATGCATCTTTTATCAGCTAAGCAAATCAGTGAGAAACATGTAAGTTCCTTTCTTGAATTAGATGTGTTTGTCATTTATTGCTCAAGTTTCCAGTGAGGAATGTGAGTAACTGCTTTTTCAGAACTAGATGCATTGCTTTTTATCAAGAAAAAAGAAAACCATGAGTTGGAAACCTACATCAGAAAAAATATCTCCCCAAAAGAGAACCGTATGTTTCTCATTCTCCAAGTTTTTTTTAGCATCTGAATTGGCCTGATTTTCTTTCTTTAGTGAGTGAAGTCCAAAGAAATACCCGAAATACCGTAAGTGCTGTTGTCTAGAGAAAGTGCAGTTAAGCTTGTTTAGGAACTCCACAAAAGTACTTGAAGAACGTGGATAGGCTACAAATTTCTCGAAGTAAACAAATAAATAAGTTGTATTTTTCTTTTTTCTTTTTTTGACTGAATGGCTGAGTGAATTGCACTTGGCTGTATGATGATGACCATCATCAGTTATATAAGTGCTGGTAGAAACTCTTCAAAGCATCTACTCCGTAACCTGGACTATGTCTATTAAGACATGAGAGTGCAGTTTCCTTCTGCTTCCTTTCTTAAATAAGACTAAACTTCTTGGAAACAAAGAAACAAGTCCTCCCCACCCCGCCACCCCACCCCCAATAAAATGAAGTGATTTTGTTATTAACCTCTTATTTAATTTGATTTTCTCTTATTTGGTTTGGGATGTGTCCAGTCTATCCCTTTGTAATTTATATCTAGTCAGCTATTGCAGATTGGATCTTGCTGTCTTGAATTTTCGGTATTCTTATCTGCTTGAGCTTTTTCTCAATCTTTGGATCTGATAGGTGAATAGTGGATACTTGGTGGAGATGCAGGACTAGTTTTTAGATTTGCTTTCATAACTCTGGTTTTATTGGGGATAAATGAAGAAAGATCAGTGTTTTTAAAACTTGAAAGCGGAAAGAGCAAATGCCGCAAGGTCCATGTGACAAAGAAAAAAGCGTGAAATAAAGCACAATCTTAATACAGATAAGTTCAGTACTATAATTATCTGAGAAATTAAACGTGACATAAATTTCTGAAGCATTTTATTGAACAGATCTTCTGTGAAATAGAGTGTTGCAGAGATGCCAAGTGAAGTGTACCTAAATGGCTAAATCTATGGGCTCGTGATAGGCTTCAGTGATCAACAGGCATATTCTACTAATTGAAATAGTGAAGAGGGGAGAGAAGCGGAGAAGATGCTTTCCTTTTAATTGCATGTCTTCGATCTAGTTCAGTTTTTGTCTTTCCTTTTAAATGCATGTCTTCGATCTAGCTCAATTTTGGCTATGCTGAGGAGTACTACCCTTTTTAATATTACCTTATTCTTGTAAATAATTTTAGATACCTTTATGAGTAAAATTATTCTCCCTGAACAGAATAATAGCCTCCTGCAGTCTGAATCCAGCTCATATCCATATGTAAAAAGAAGTCAAACGTAATTATTAGTTTTGCACTATGTTTGGGATATCCGTTGTCAATGCTTTTACTGCGGTTGCTTATCCTTCTTACCTTTTTTTCAACAGTGAGCTCTATATGCACTGCACCAATGAAGACAGGAACATCGACTCTGAATCCTTACGCAGAATCGTATGTGCCTATTTCGAGAAGAGGGGCACCTGATGGAAACAAAGAAGCTATATTTTCTCCAAAAGAATTCAAGAGTGGAAGTGAGGCTGTTTGGTTGGCATCTGGTGTCACAGCAGGTCGAAGTCAACAGCAGACTCACCAAACTGCTGATCAGTACAAGCTGAAGGACTATTCAGCTTATGGCTCACCATCACATAGTCCTGTAGGAGCTATGGGTAAACAAGTTCTGGACGAGGAATCCGACATGGATCTGGCTTATCTTCAGATGACTTTTCCCGGCATGTCGGATGAATCACTTTCTGAGGTCTATTTAGCAAACAATTGTGACCTTGATGCTGCTGTTGACATGCTGAATCAGCTTGAGGTGAGTTTTCTATGTTTAAAAGTTTGTGTTTTTCATGGCATTAAAAGTTTGTTCTTGTTCTGATGTTGTTTCATTACGAAAGCATACCTTCATCGCGTCCACTATGCACTCAGTTCTTCATGCTATTATCATGCCTTGCCAATAATTTTTAACAATATTCTGGATGAAGATTGGACAGCCTTTAAAAGGTGAAACATAATTTGAAAGACTAGGAGAAGCTTTTACTTGCCTCTTCCAAAAAGGACTTGCAAGAGCTTTGTGTTGTTGGAAATAACTATGTTATTTCATAAATAATGTTCCTTCAACTCTCTTCCTTTATATGCTGTTTTGCCTCATCAAATAAGCCCAACGATCTATCTGCGGTTGGAAATTGCTACTAACAGTAATTAAGTTGTCTTTCTCACAAAATTGATTTGGGGAAAGAGGGCAAATAGTTCTTTGGTATATTAAATCTTCCTAATTTACACTGTCGTTCTTCTGGATTTCTTTGGAACTATGTTTTGGGGAAAGAGGGCACATAGTTCTTTGGTACATTAAATCTTCCTAATTTACACATTTGTTTTTCTGGATTCCTTTGGCGGGTTTATTGTCTTAGTCTTTTAGATACTCGCGGGGACTTGGGAGTCTCTACATGTTGCACTCTACAAATTTCTTCGATGGTTCCTGCTTCATCCCCCCCCCCCCCCCACGGCCGCGAAATAGACCTCTTTTAGTCTTTTAAACCAGGGCGGGGTGGGTGGGCAGATGCAAAGAGGGAGCATATCTTTTCTATCCTTAGTGCAGCACTGCAGCATAGTGATACTTTAGTTTTTTTTGATGAGGTAGCATAGTGATACTTTAGTTACCCGGCCAGCTGTTATTCTGTTCAGCTATTCTGAAACAGGAACTATAATGTATTGTGCAAGGCTAGGCAGTGTGGTAGGAAAGGTGCCATTTCAAGGTTGCGCCCTCTAATAGATATTTCATAGTGCCAATATAATATAGAATTGATTTCAGGTGCTTTAACTTCATGGTTCTGATGGAAAATTTCTCTTTCTTCTTAAAGCTTTACTCTGGTGATTTTTCTGAAAAGCTTCCAGACACTCTTGACATTGGTGACGTGTCGGACTGTGGGTTCTCGGGGGATAGTTCATCTCAGAAATTGAAGACGGTGGTAGGTGAAACTGTTACAGTTGCTTCTTCATCCGGTTTATCAGACTCGGCTCCAGGCAGTTAAGGTGGTTGTGCTGAAGCTTGTTATGAGCAGTTTTTCTATGTCTTGCTGTAGATATGGAAGTGTGGATTCTAAAGAAAAATGTCTGTTTGGTTGAAAATTTTCATAGATACACCTCTCCCTATCATTGTATAGGTCGCCTTCTTATACTTGTATGTCTCTCAGCGGTGGATTCAAGCTCTTCACTTGATAAAGTAGTGATCTGAAATTTTTCCTGACAGTCTAATATCTACAGGAAAAGAATGATTTCCCAGCATGTGGATGTTTGTTTCTTGTGCAAATGAAATTGACATGCAAACATATGTTCAAAATGTTGTTAGCTTTGGCCATCGTCAAAATCTGACGAGCAAAAGCTTCCTTCTTTTTCTGACTAATTTCTTTCATTGAAATATGTATTTTGTGATGAGTTGATGGGCAATTTGGAATGAGGTCAGAGTGCAGATATTTACCAGGCTAAACAATTGGCAGGGGTAGTTGGCCGTACTACTTGTCTAATCTAAATTGTCCTTTACGCATGTTCGATGATATGTGGTGTTGCCGAGTTTTGCGTATAATATTGCGAATTATCTTAACACAATATAACACTGTGAATTATATATATATATATATTTTTAAATAATTTGCAGTATAATATTGCGAATTACATAATTCTTTTAATAATTTGCAGTATTACTGTGAATTATTAAAAAAATTATAATTTGCAGTATATTTATTAGTATGGTCCCACCAATTAACCGATATAACAATAATTCAAACACATAAAACATAGTACTATATTGCGAATTAATTATTAATTTTTTTTACAAGAAAGCAACTTTTTCACATGGGTTTCATTTTTTTTACAATTAACAAATTTTATTTGGTTGTGTTATTGGTTACTAAAGTCTGAGTTTATTTTTAATTGCAAAATCTTGTACTTTTATGATAATTAAAATATGTCAAAATTTGAGTTATTTTTTAGAATTTTTTTATCTAGTATTATCATAAAAGTACAAGATTGTGCAATTGAAAATAAACTTAGACTTCAGCAACCAATAACACAATCAAAATAAAATTTGTTAATTGAGAAAAAAATAAAACCCATGTGAAAAAAGTTGCTTTCTAGTAGAAAAAATTAATAATTAATTCGCAATATAGTACTACGATTTATGTGTTTGAATTATTGTTATGTCAGTTAATTGGTGGGGCCAAACTAATAAAGGTACTGCAAATTATAATTTTTTTTAATAATTCGCACTATTATATTGCGTTAAAGTAATTCGCAATATTATACTGCGAAATACTTATTATGTAACTTTTTTTTTGGAGCATTATAAATATAACTTTTGTCCAAAAAATCTTTAAAAAAATTTCGGACTCTACTATTGTAGTTGTAGGGTGTAGTTATTCGCAATTTGTAATTGATTGAGAATTTTTCACAAAAGGAATTCATTAAGACCTAATTAGCAATAAATAGAAACTCTTTCCTATATTACGTGATATAGGTATGTTTTACGTTATTTTATGATGTATATAGTGTATTAAACGAATTGTATTCAATAATACAACATGAAATGACACCGCACAAACAGGAATTCCTGTAAATCATGATCTGTATTTAGGTGTATTAAGCTGTATTAAGCGGGAAAAAAGTAACATTTCAGCGCAATCATGGGAAGGTGAATCTGTATTTAGGTGTATTAAGCTGTATTAAGCGGCGTCATTTCACAAAAAAATGGGAGTTATACCATAAATTGGTGAGAGAAAAATATTTTGTACCATCTAATAAGGCTTAAATATAGGAAAGTATTAAATTAAAATTTTTTGCTACAAAATAAAAAAGGTTATTATATTATGTAAAATCTTAAAAATGTATTTATATATTATAAATAGGGTACTAACATATTCTATAGGTGGTAAAATTTTCTTTATTTTAAGGTTTAGGTATACCTCTAAATTACCCGTGCTGTATTCTTTGTATTTCCCTTTTGAATTATATTGTTTCCTATTTAAAGTCCCACGAGGTGGCTATTCAAAACCCCATATTTTTTAATTGGCGCTGAAATTGGTTTCACTTTTTTTTTTGGTAGTGCGTGAGAACAGCAACTATATGAGATTTTTAATTTTTCTAATTAACTCTTCTTATTTTTTATTCAATTTTCCCCGTTAAAGTTAAAATTCTGCACCTTTTGCTAATGCTAGTTAATACAATTGAAAAACCAATCTATATATATATATATATATATATATATATATATATATATATATATATATATATATATATATATATATATATATATATATATATATATATATACTATATTAAAAGCACGAAGGCCCTTAGCGAAATATCGTTCGTCTTTTTTGTCCTTTAAAAATAGATTTCACATTTGACGAAAGTGTAATTTATGGTTTTCCCTAATTACAGGAACTCTCAATCAATTAAAGTTTAAATATTAAATACTTTTCCTTATTTGAATATGTAGAAAGTCCAAAATTAAAATCGAATAGAACTTTACTCTATATAAACTCTTCCCTTATTTGGACAAGTTAACGTAATTTTAACCTTCCATGTTAATTTTTTCAATATTAATTTTCAGAATAGAAAAATAAACGGAAAATGCCTAAAAATGCCACGTAACTTTCAGAAATGGTTTATCCATGCCATCCGTTAAAAATGTTATTTACATGTCACTGTCGTTAAAGAAATGGCCCATCCATGCCATTATTAACTAACTGTTCAATTTTTTATTTGGCTCATCCATGCCACTGCCGTTAGTCAATAATGATATGGATGTGGCATTTCTTTAACGACAATGGCATGAAATTAGTATTTTTTTTAACGGATGGCGTGGATAGACCATTTTTCTGAAAGTTGAGTGATATTTTTAGGTTTTTCCGAAAAATAAATAAAAGGAAATTAAAGAGGAAAGAAGTACAACAATAAAAAGGTTTACCTGTTTTGCTTCCTTCGAGCATTGAGATTTCATTTTTTAAATTATTTTCAACTTTTGTTTGCTTCTCTTTCTTCTCGCTTATTACTATTATTATTTCTTTTTGTCATTGATTTAAAAGAGCTTAATCTAAGAGGAAAGTTAAAGGAAAGAAAATCAAGATTAAGAGTTTTGTATATGCATATACTTTTGGAATCCACTCACTTTTTTTTTTTTTTTACTTAAGCATTGATAGTTAAAATAATTTTAGAGAAAAACAAAACTATAAAAGATTTTTGTAAAGGAGTACATCAAAAAGGACAATTTAGTCAAACTCTAACTTTGTAATGTTATGAATAGATTAGAAGTATTGTTATAAAACAGTTAGACTAAAGGAGATAAATATAACATCGTAAATCACATTGTAAAATTAGTGTTACAAAACCAAATATGAGAGAAAGTCTCTAAAATTATCTCTATTTTATTAATTCTTTAATATTTAAGAGTTTAGTTGCTTATAAGAGTATAAATTATTTTTTATTTGAATAATATGTCATTATTAAAATTGCTTATATGTTATCCTTGTAGACTATATATATAAACTATAATGCTTTTTTATTTCATAGTTGAACTACTTTCCCAAAAGAGATCGAGAAATGGTTGGGAAATCTATAATACTGATTATGCAAATACAAAAGATGCGAAAATAAAATATTAATAGATTTTTTTCTTTCATAAAAAATTCTTAGCGGATAAAATTATATTACAGTTAAACATTAACATATAAAATATTTAGAATTCAAATAAAAAAAGAAATAAATAATTTCCTCAAGTATTTGAAACTAAATAGTTAATAATTTGATTAACTAATAAACGAAAAATCCAAATCAAAGCTTTTCTAAAATTCATAAATAATTTTTTAAGCTTACAAAACTCTTAGGATATATAAATTTGTTTTCGTAAGAAAAGCATTACCATGAAAGAAATATAAAAAATTGAGTTAAATCGATTATAATATAAGTTTAACAGTATAATTGGTAAGATATATAAATTTTAAGTAATAAAGATGAAATACTAGAATATAGAATGTATCTTAGTGAGGAGTGAGTACTTCTGTTTTCTTCCATTTATAGCAATATATGATAACTATCTATAATATTTTTAGACTCATTTTCACTTACCAATATTATTTTAAGAGCTACATGATCAATTTTTTCGTTTTCATATCTTTAGAAGGGACAAAAAAAAATTTTTTTATTTTTTTTTCGTATGAAATTCCAACATAAGTTCTCAAACATCATTATAAGACATTGATAACTTTTTCAAAATATGATGTTTCTTTTATTGAACTAGCTAAATAGGATTAATATTTATTATTTTTGGAACTTATTATTTTTTTTTGTTTTATAACTCAAACATATTATTTATATAATTTTAAAAATTTATGTACTCATTAATATGGTTACACGCGCAAAGCGCGTATCCTAAAACTAGTTATATTTAAAGCACGAAGGCCCTTAACGAAATATCGTTTGTCTTTTTTATCTTTTAAAAATAAATTTACAATGGGAAAATTTGTAATTTAATTACTTTTCTAATATTTAAGACCTTAAAGACAACTAAAATTTTGGGTATTAATCCTTTGAATTAGGTAGTATTTCCTAATACTTAGAAATTTAAATTGATGTACTTATACATTCTTACCTTATTAAACTTACGTGAAGAACAGAAATATTTTTTTGTTATTCACTTTCATAGTACAAAAGAGATTTTTTTTCCCGTGAATCCTCGAACGCGTTATAATTTTTAGTTCCATTACGTTTAGAAATCTTTATATAATTTCTTTTCATCTTATGTTTTTTCCGAAGTACTACAAGGTGGTGCCTTAATTCGTTTAGTATTTTCATTTTTTAATTATAACCTATTTCTTTTATAATTTAACGTTGCTATGTTATTTGGCCAAAAAGTGAATAATCACCGTTGTATTGGTAAATATCTGACCATTCGGCGAATATGGAATTAACCTCGTCACGACCAATCTGTAGTAAATAGTCAACACCGCTAATTTTCGATTTATGACAGCTGTCCTTAAAACAAATAAAGAGACATCTCCACAACAAAACCATGGGCCCACTCGTGATGGGCAAGAAAAGGGTGAGACTATAAAATCCAAGAAAGAAAACCTCTCAAGGGGTCACAATTCTGATTACTCCAGAGAAAAAGAAACTATACTCCATAAATGGAGCAATAAACAAGATCAATACAAGATCCCGAACCTCTCTAAGGAGAGGCATGTCAAACCACTTCGACGAAGAACTCCGAATATCCCAGAGATACAAATTTTTACTCCTCAAGGGGAGCAATAAACAAGATCAATGTAAGGTCCTGAACCTCTTCAAGAAGAGGCAGGTCAAGTTATATTGATGAATGAAATTTCGCTTACATCGTCCCATAATGGATTATTTCTGTGTCTCAAGTTTATCTTTTAATTCAATAATTAATTATTATTGGCTATGATTTACCCCTTGAATTATTTCAATTGATTTCCTTGTAAAGTATCCATTAACTTTCGAGTCAAATAATTTGGCGCCGTCTATGGGGATTTCCTAGCGAAATCGCATAGTTTCTCCCTAGAGTCGAAGTCGAAGGGGTAATCCAACTCAAACGAACAAAAGGAAGGATATCGACCGCTTGACACTCGAATGCTTCAAGGGAAACTGATATCCGAAAATGACCGGACAAGAAGAAGACATCCCCCCTCTCCCTTGGAACGAAGATATGAGGCATTTCCTTCACCTTTTACGCATCATCAGGCCGGAAGCTGGCCCAGGGCTGTTTCAAGCCAGAATCGGGACTTAGGCTATGCGCCTTCGCCATCAAAATATAGTAGGTTCGACCCTAGTCGAACCGGGACTTAGGCTGCGTGCCTTCGCCATCAAAAGATAGCAGGTTCAACCTTGTTGAACCGAAACTCACGCTACGCGCCTTCGACATCAAAATATAACAGGTTCGACCTTAGTCGAACTGGGACTCAGGTGACGCACCTTCGCCATCAAAATATAGCAGGTTCGGCCTTAGTCGAACCGGTACTCAGGCCACGTGCCTTCGCCATCAAAATATAGCAAGTTTGACCTTAGTCAAACTAGGATTCGGGCTATGCACCTTCACCATCAAAATATAGCAGGTTCGACCTTAGTCGAACCGGAACTCAAGCTACGCGCCTTCGCCATCAAAATATAGCAGGTTCGACCTTTGTTGAACCGAGACTCAGGTTACATGCCTTCTCTATCAAAATATAGCAGGTTCGACCTTAGTCGAACCGAGACTCAGGCGATACAACTTCGCCATCAAAATATAGCAGGTTCGACCTTAGTCGAACCGGGACTCAGGCCACGTGCCTTCGGTATCAAAATATAGTAGGTTCAACCTTAGTCGAACCGGGATTCGGGCTACGTCGATGGAGACCTCGGGGGCCATGGCTCGAACCGAGCTCGAGCTACCGGGACAATCCGTAATGGGATAACTGGGACTCATGTAATGTGCCTTCGCCATCAGAATATAGCAGGTTCGACCTTAGTCGAACCAGGACTCAGGCCACGTGCCTTCGCCATCAAAATATAGCAGGTTGGACCTTAGTCGAAATGGGATTCGGGCTACGCGCCTTCGCCATCAAAATATAGCAGGTTCGACCTTAGTCGAACCGGGACTCATGCTACACACCTTCACAATCAAAATATAGCAGGTTCGACCTTTGTCGAACCGGGACTCAGGCTACGTGCCTTTGCCATCAAAAAATAGCAAGTTTGACCTTAGTCAAACCAGGACGCAGGCTATGTGCATTCGCCATCAAAATATAGCAGATTTGACCTTAGTCAAACCGGGACTCAAGCTACGCGCCTTCACCATCAAAATATAGCAGTTTTAACCTTTGTCGAACTGGGACTCAAGCAACACGCCTTTGCCATCAAAATATATCAGGTTCGACCTTAGTCGAACCGGGACTCAAGCTACGCGCCTTCGCCACCTAAATATGTCAATTCAAGTCTTGGTCAAAATGGGGCTCGGGCTAAGTTCCCTCATCTACAAAGTCGCAAAATCCGACCCCTGCCACACTAGGGTCAGGACGGAGAAAAATCAATCACCGCCATGACAAGGTGACCGCCCTTCCCCGATCTAGTGAAAGACTATCACCATCAGTCCAAAAAGGATATGACAACCTTGATCGAAGGGCTGATCACCCTTCCAAACATGCCCGCAGACGTAAAGAAGAGAAACGAAAAACAAAGTAAAAACAAGACAAATGATGAAAGAAAGAGCACAATTATCGACAGAGTTAAAGACGCAGGTACTCCCCGCTTACACCTGGACCCAGCCGGTCGAAACAAGAGAAAGAATATAAAAAATTGTAAGAAACAACCGAGCGCCAATCAACAAACGAAATGTAAAAGAAAAATAGCAAACAACAATAACCAATCTCTTATTTACTCTGTGCCATCACCGCCGTCCGTGCCATCGTTAGCTTTAGGTGTCACCACATCATAACCATAATCGACATGGGCATCATGAGCCTTCTGGCGTGCCACCTCAAAAACAGTCTCTGTTGTGACACCTATCTCTAATAAGTTCTTGTAAACATTGTGTTGAGCTTCGACATAGACCCAGAGTTCATGAACCTAAAAGGGAAACAGCTGTATGAGATGAACCAGCCTCATTCTGCATTCGCCGGTTCTCTTCCTCCAAAACCGTGATCCGATCCAGTATAACCTGAGCATCCTGCTCAAGAACACCAATCCGCTCCTCGAGCCCTGCCTCCTTAAGAGCCGCCATCTCCCTCTCCGAATCAAGAGGGGAATTATGCACACAAATCGACTCCTCTTCCATAGCTATGACTCTCGACGAGTTGCCCCTTCTCGCAAAATTTTAAGGCCGCAACCTTGCTCTCTAGCTCCGCCGCCTTTTTCCCCATTTCGCAGCTGCCTCCGTTGCCTTAATCTGGTTCTGTTTAGCCTGCAACTCCTTCTCCCCCAACCTACCCTGGAGGTATGCGCACTCTGTTGCAACTCCCTTCTTCAACTCAAGCTCCTCGTCTTTTCGACGAATTTGCATTTTAAGAGCACGTTTACCATCAAGAGCCTGCAACAGCTATTGGTTCTGCTTCGTCAGCTCCTCGGCCAAAGCTCGATTAACGGGCTCATTCCATAAATGGTCGCGTAGACCCCGACACCAATCACGGTAACAACAATATTTCCCTAGCATCTACAGGAAGATCCTCGAGTGAACCTTGGCTCTGTGGATACTCTCCACCTCCAACAAGTAAGTTTGCGAAACAAAACAAAGGCAAGGCTAAGTCAAAGGCTAAAACGGAAAGGGAAGAAGGAGTTAGAGACGCGTTATGTACCCTAAGGCCCATCACGGCCACTTCGTCCATCACTTCAATGTCCGAAGTGCTCTTCAAAGACACGTTCTCGGCCTCTGAACATAACAACTCGAACCGCGACACCAAGCTATTCCCTTCAGTCAATAAATTCAAATCTAAGGGAACCTCGATAAAACTGGAAGGCCCCCCTGCATGCATCGTAGAATTGGTGATACCCTCATCAAACATACAAACATCGTCGGGGTCCAAATCAGACTCAGAATCACAATCGTCCTCTGCCACGTCCCTTACCCTCTCTGCCACCGTTGATGTAGAGAAACTTTCCACAGCTGGCAATGGCATAACAGAAGTCCCAACGATGGCTAATAAGGACCGGTCCTCCGCCCCGGTAGAAGGAATTTCAGACGGGATCGTCAAGGCAGCTACATTCCTATGTCCAGAACCAACGGGTCCAACTCAAACCAACTCATTTTCCTCGTGAGTGCCGCAGCCACACCGCCCTCCGAGTCTGTCAGGGGAGTGTCTAGGTTGATCACTGATGGAGGAGCCGCCATAAATGCCACTCGCCGCTTTTGCAAAGGACTATCTTTCCCATCATTTAAAGGCGAGCCCGTTCGAGGACGAACAAACCCTGAGGACCTCTCATCTTGCAGTATAGCTCGAGGTGGGGACGCGGTCGCTGGCGGCTCAATGACGCCGCCCTCGGTACTCGACGAGGCATGCGCGCAGCAGCTAGCCTAGCGATAGCACCCATCAGACGGAATGCCAATTGTGGAGCTTTGACACGGTGTGACCTCTCTGGATACAATGGACAAAAAAATCAATAGACATAGTGAGAATAAAAAGAAATGAAGAAGAGAGAGGGTCGAAGTCCCACCTATCAATGGCCTGCGACCATGCCTCTCCCAGATAGCCGCCCAAGTACTAATACCAGTGGTATGGGAAGCACTGCCTCAACCTAATCGCGGATCCCTTCCAAGGAAGGCGGCATCAACTTTTCATCTACGAAAATGAAGGCAAGTCAATAGTTATAAGTACAAAACATAAGGAAAGTCAAAATAAAGAGGATGCTCAGTCAGTAACGAGGTCTCACGTGCAAAATTTCAAGCTTTCGGGAATTCGGTTGGGTCCGCCACCAGTGCTCAGTCCGATTATAGAAGAAATTATCGAAGGGGTGACAAATATCCTCGTCATCCAGTCTAACCATCAAACTCCTCGACCCTCGTGGGCATGCATGGATCATGGTGCCACGAAATCTTTAGGGGGGCGAAGAGACTGAGCACGTGTCTCACAGTGACCTCCCTGCCCGCCAGCTCTGTAAACTTGATGAACATGAGGAGCAGATTGTAGAGGTAAGGAGAAAGCTAAGCGGGTATACCTCATAATTGCGGCAGAAGTTCACTATCAGCATTGGAAGCGGGAGAGTGCTCCCCACCTGAAAGATGTAAGCATAAAATGAGCAATACCCTCGATGATCAATTTGCACATTGTCTTGGATCTTTGCTAGAGTAATCTCGGCGTAATTCGAGATACGCCACTGTTCCCATATTTGGGCTATTCCCACTTCCTCCATCAGAAAAGAAACATCTCCCTGTTCCGCGCCACCCGGTACACTAAAATCCATCAGTTGGTCTCCTGATCGAGGTAGAATTTTGTCGACCGAAGGAATTTCTTTATCCTCCACCAATTCTAACCCTCTGGTTGCCGGAATGGGATCAATGATCACCGGATAATTATCCGGGCGATTGCCATGAGAAGAAGTGCCTTCCATAATCGATTCACGAGTGAGAGCTTTGACGAGGGGAATAGGGAAATAAATGATGATGATGATCAAAAGAATAGAAAAAATGCGATTTGACAGAAGAAAAAGCTTCTCGAAAATCCTCTCAGAAGAGCAATGAAATTGTAAAGAACAAAGTGACACACCTTTTCGGGTTATAAATAACGGACTTTGCCTGCACAAAACCCAATGATCGCCATTAATGCATAATCGGGTGCGAAATAGTTCACTTTCATGGAAACATGCGCTATTGAGAACGGCCGTGCGGAGTGACACTCCGTTCGCTAATCAGCAATTCGTTTCTGACATCTCATTATAAAGGGGCCTCCCCGATTACGTCGTTCTATCCATCCGTCGAAGTCAACGCAGGCTCGACCCGACGAGCAAAGAGACTAACTGTATTGATAAATATCTGACCATTCGGCGAAGAGGGAATTAACCTCATCATGATCAATCTATAGTAAATAGTCAACACCGCTGACTTCCGATTTATGACAGTTGTCCTTAAAATAAATGAAGGGACATCTCCACAATAAAATCATGGGCCCACTCGTGATGGGTAAGAAGGGGGTGAGACTATAAAAACCAAGAAAGAAAACCTCTCAAGGGGGGGTTTTTCTTCCACACAACTGTGATTACTCCAGAGAAAAAGAAACTACACTCCATAAATGGAGCAATAAATAAGATCAATGCAAGATCCTGAACCTCTCTAAGGGGAGGCATGTCAAACCACTTCGACGAAGAACTCCGAATATCCCAGAGATAGAATCTTTTACTCCACAAGGGGAGTAATAAACAAGATCAATGTAAGGTCCTGAACCTCTTCAAGAAGAGGCGGGTCAAGTTATATTGTCCCATAATGGATTATTTTCGTGTCTCAAGTTTATCTTTTAATTTAGTGATTAATTATGATTGACTATGATTTACCCCTTAAATTATTTCAATTGATTTGCTTGTAAAGTATTCATTAACTTTCGAGTCAAACAACCGTAACTTAAATAAGAATAACAAAATACGATAGAACTTTAAATAAAAAATTGAAAATAAAAATTTATTACTCCCTTTGATCTACGGTAAGTGACTTTTTGGCATTTCACACATACTAATTCCTAGAAAAAATATGTTTTGACTAAATTATCCTTGATTAAAGTTTGCATAGTGTTAATTTGACACATTGAAATATGTAAATAAGGGCAACTTTTTAAAAAATAAAGTTAATTTCTTCTTGATTAGACAGAATAATTATTTTGGACCAAAATAAAGAGGCCGAGACGTTACTTATTATGAACCGGAAGGAATATATAATAAATTCCTAAAAGATTATATTCTGTATTTATTCTAAAATAAATAAAGTTTGAATATAAACCTACTAAAGAAGAAGTTGAGTATATCATAGCTGACCGTACCATGGGGTAGTCCATACACCCATTGTACGAGTGTAATACTACTTAGTCTTTAAGTTTGATGACACAGATTTAGACGAATTGAATACGTGTATGAGAGGTTTTTTGCTTTATTGAGTTAGAGATATATCATCAATAATCATTATTTTCAAAAAACTTATACTTTTTGTTAACTTTTATTTTACAGCTTAAATACACTTGTAATATATATAAATGTTTATATCTTTTTCTTAAAATCTATGATTACTTAGACGAGGTACATGCGCAAAGCACGTTCTCTAAGACTAGTATCCTAAAATAACAATAAATCTAGTTATATATTAGGATATAATTTACTCAATAATAATAAACTCGTTGAATAAATTGAACATTAATGTTTGTGTTATGGAATATATAACTAAATTTACCATTTTAAACCAAAATTTAGTTGTGATTTGCAATTGATATTATTATTTTTTGATTGATTTATATTTAGTGTTAGTGTTATTTTAAAATTATGAATTTTTAATTTGATTTCCTTTTATTAGCAAAAGATATAGTAGAATTTTAAAGGTGAAAACAATTGAAGAAGAAAAGGCGAAAGGAAAAAATAAAAATTTTATGTATGTTTTTCGATATAACACACCAATTGAACAGCAGCCACCTCATACATTCTCTACATTTGGCCCTCTCAAATTCGCTATACATTCTTCATCGCTCAGTCCCCCGTCGAAGGCTTTCTTTGTTCGTTGTCTGATCTTACTGTGTTCAGGTTACTATTATCTCTCCGTTCTATTTACTTGTTGTTCTTCTTCTTTCTGTTGTTTGGACTTAGGGTTATAAATTTGTTTTTTTGTCCCAAATTTGTGGTTATGGTAATCGAACCTAATTTTCTATATATAGCTTCTTTTACTCGTATGATTAATCAAAAATATTAGAGCTTCAATTTAGTTTGCTATATCTTTCTATATGCATTCAATAACTCAACATCAACTGTATTGAGCCACAATTTCCTTTTAAGTTTCGTTTAACAAAGGTCCAGAGAGTTGAAATGTTGATGATTTCTCATGTGGAATCAATCAAACCTTAGGTTCAGTCCATCATAGCAAACCCTAAGATGTTGATTGGTCGAAATCGAAAAGGTAACTATATTGTTGAATGAAGAGACATCTTACTTTAGTGTTAATGAATGAACCTTATAGCTATTCTTATCCAACACTCTATCAAAAGATATTATTAGGATATAAAAGACAAGCCCTTCACACTTTTTTCTGCAATGTTGTAGAGTTGCGAATGGTATATATGTTGAAGTGATAATTTAGGATGTTTATTTTGGGATCCAAAGTAAGCAATAATATTTTGGAGATCCTCCTTAATTAGGAATTGGAAAACAGTTTGAGTTTGTGCTGCCTTGGTACACACGAGGCACTTCTTTTGTTTTTGGCTTAAGAGATATGTGACATAATATAAAAAGGTAATATAGGAACTCTATTTTGAAGAGGATCCTTCTGTGAACACTAGGAAGCTTGGTAAGCGAAAGAATTGCTAACATGTTTGTCATACTGCGTACCTTAGCCGGTGGAAATGCAAACTTTGCCTTACTGGTTCATTACTTCCGGCATGATTGCAGGTAGGGGTGGCAATTTAAGCCCAAACCCATTTAACCCGCCCAACTAGCCCAGAGATTAATGGGTTGGGCTACAACCATTTTAGCTTATGGGTCAATTTGGGTTGAGCCCAAGTTAACCCATTATTTTTTATAGCCCATTCTGACCCATTTAACAGCCCAAATATAACCCATGAAACTCACCTAAAACAAAGTATCTCAACCTAACTTATTTAGAAATTTGCTTAGTTACTCCAATTTTTTTATTTTTAATTTTCTATTCTGTTGTTTTTCTACGCCACTCACTCACCCACCCCACCACATCCCACCCAACCCCTACACCCCCACCCCACGCAAAACCCCTATAAAAGATAATTTTCTATTCCGTTGTTTTTCAGTTTTTCTACCATCCCACCACACCCCACCATAACCCCCATTTAACCCCCCTCCCCAGCGCGAACACCCTAAAAAAAAATTATTTTTTATTTTTATTTTTAAATTTCTATTTTTTATTTTTCAGTTTTTCTGCCACCCCACCCCACCACACCCCACACCCCCACACACATACACCTTACCCCACGGTGCCAAACCCCTAAAAAAAATTTATTTTTTATTTTTATTTTTAAATTTCTATTTTTTGTTTTTTAATTTTTCTATCACCCTACCATACCCCCTATCCCCTAGCCCCTACCCCTACCCCTCCCCCGCCACACAAATCTCTAAAAAATTTATTTTTTGTTGTATTTTTAATTTTTTATTATTTTATTTTTCTACACCTTCTAACCCTACCCCTCCCATGCCCCCCCCTCACCCCCACCCCCGGGCGCAAACCCCTTTAAAAAAGAATTGTATGCAAGATGAGCATGATTTTAAAATATGGGTCATGTTGGGCGGGTTAGGTTATGACCCATTGTTTAGCCCATCTTGACCTAGCCCATCTTAACCCAAATTCACTTTGGACTGGGTTGGGCAATGACCCATTTATTGACTAACCCATCTTGACCCGCCCAAATTCAGCCCAACCCGTCCATTTGCCACCCCTAATTGCAGGGAAGCAGATGAGCATTTGCATTTTTGTACTTGAACTTCTAAAACTAATTAAATTTAGAAAACTATGATTAACTAGCGTTTTATCTGCATGTTAAATCTGTGTTAAATATATACGAATTTTGCTTTAATGAAGTCAGTCAGATTATCTCAAGCATTACCTCAACTGGTAAGACTGCTTAGTTATTAGTGATTGCTGGCTACTTTGGTACTTCTATGTCTTTCTATCCCTTGTAATGCACTTGGCTGATATATCTTTTAGTTCTTTTTGTTAGTTAGCTTTCTGATTGGATTTACTTTTGCAGGAGATTGTTGGATACCTTACCATACTACAAAATTGTTGATATCCAAAGGTTACTCATAGAACTCAACCAACTCAAGATATCAAGAAAACTAAAAAGCTACGCGACAAAGAAAAAACTTTGGTTTACGGTCCTGAACGTGAATTAAACCTTAAACTTTTGTCGTTTTTATGATATAAACAGGAGATTTTGCACCCAATTCAGAAAATAATGACTTCATTTGGGTCGCTTAAGCAGGCTATCTTTGACAGACAAGCAAGAAAACAACAGTACCAAGATCACATACTGGGCCTGAATGCTTATGACCGCCACAAGAAATTCCTCAATGATTATGTTGGATATTATGGAAGAGAGAGATTCACACAAGAAAATTTGCCTGTTAAAACAGATCAGGATACACTTAAAGAAGGATACCGGTTCATACGAAGTGAGGAAGACGATATGAATCCATCTTGGGAGCAAAGGTTGGTGAAGCGCTACTATGACAAGCTTTTTAAAGAATATTGTTTAGCCGATATGACACACTATAAGAGTGGCAAGATTGGTCTGAGATGGAGGATCGAAAAGGAAGTGATATCTGGGAAAGGGCAATTTGTTTGTGGTAACAAACACTGCGATGAGAGAGATGGTCTAGCTAGCTACGAGGTGAATTTTTCATATGTTGAAGCAGGAGAAAACAAACAGGCCCTAGTGAAATTGGTAACCTGTGAAAGATGTGCAGAAAAGCTTCATTATAAAAAGAGGAAGGAGAAGGAGAAGGAGCAATATAGAGAAAACCTGAAAGATAAGCATCGTAGGAAAAGGGAAAGATCTGTAAGTGATGATGACAATAAGGATGATAAATATGAACAAAGGAAAGGCAAGAGTAGAGGGTCCAAGGCTTCAACTTCATCTGAAAATCCGGGTAACGAAGATAATGAAAATATTGATGAGTATCTGGAGGGAATGTTTCCTTGACAGGAGGATATTGATATCATGTAAAGATTTCAAGTTCCATAAAAAAATTTTAGACTGCAGCTAGATATTTTTGTTGGCGCAACAGATTGGAAATTTGGTTGGGAAAGCGGAAGTAAATTCGTATCTTTATATGGCTAGACCGTTTAAAGGAACACAGGAACCTGGAAAAGCAGGAAGTGGTGAGCTCAAGTATTCTAGTATTTGGTTGTCTTATCCATGATCGGTCAGTCGTGATTCTAAGTCGGGTATTATTCACATGTAGCAAGTGATAGTTTTGCTTAGTTATCTACAGTTTTTGTTAATCACAGAAAGTAGCTACTCTGAATATAAATACAAAATCTTGCACACATATGGTCGTTGTGAAGTTTCTTGAAATTTATTCCTTTGACCTGATGAATGTCTCATCCTTCAATTGTTGTCGATCGATTTAGAGATGTATCGCTCCTCTTAAAAGGAGGCAGTGAAGTTCATGACTTTCTATAGCTTTCTATCTTTGTTTGCAGTTTATCAAGTATGGAACTGGGGTCTGGGCTTCACTTGGTAATCGAAACGGATAGAACTGAACTTCACTATCGTGTTTGTGAAAATAGTTGTTCCATTAAATGTTTGCTGCTAATTAACCATTTCAATCATATATCTAAAGTAATTGTATTTAAACTTTATTAGAATTAGGCCTGTTTCTGAAATTTAAAATTATTATAGTATATAATAGTACCAAATTTAAACCCTCGGGGTTGGCCTGGTGGCAATAGACTTGAGCCTTCGGGTTTGTTCCCTTTCAAGGTTTCAAGTTCGAAACCTACTTGGTGCAAACAATTTTTGAGTCCTATCGGATTGGGTAAAACTTGAATTAATTGTGGTGCAATTGCAGGAAACTCGTTGCCGAGGGCCTGTGCACCCGGGATTAGTCAGGACTTTTATAGACTCGGACACCCGGTACAAATAAAAAAATAATAATAGTACAAAATTTATCGGTAAATATAGGATAAAGTTAATTGGATGCGTGTGTGTTTTTTCCAGATAAAATCAAAATCATGATATTTACGCATATTAGAGGTAAGATAAAGGTGCAAAAACTTTCTTAGTAAAATATATTTCGTGTCTCCCCTTTCTCGTACATTGATAAAATTGGTTGAATAAGAACTGACATTATGATTATGAGAATTGAGAAAAAGAGGATAGCACCATTCGAATTCGAAAGGCATAGACTTCATTAGTAATTCAAAAGGTACATATGGACTTTATTAGTAAAAAAATTGAAATACCATTTTGTTTTAAGACAACTGAAAACATAAAATAAAAAGAGAGATAGTGCATGAGGTTCCGTTATTCTCGTTGAAATATCAGAAAAATAGTAAAACTAAAACAACATTGCGTTAAACACTTTGTAGCAAGAAAAGAAAATCTCATTTTGTGTCATTTCTTGAATATCAAGGTGACCAAAGGTCTCTTTGTTTTAGTAAATTTCACAAACCTTCGAATTTCCTATTCTAATATTTCTCCCTTCAGCAAGCTTCCATTTTCATTTCATTGCAATTCTTGATCTCAATATGTGCTGAAACTCGGAAATTTTGAGTTGGAATTTATTATACTGTCAGAAATACCAAAATTCTCATTTTCCTTAGAATTTTTTTATAAAGGTACGTCTGTTTGAAATATTTGGTGATATTGAACAATAAAATTGGAACTTTTCATTTTCATTGTGATTATTGATCTGGGTATGTGCTGAAATGTTATGTTTCAAAGGCCCCCTTTTACTTCACTGTGAGGGATTGAAAATTTCTGATTGAATTATGGTATCTTTAATCTTCTACACAATTTCATTTTCATGACCAATATTTATTTGGGTATCTGGTGAAAGATAGATAATGTTCTTTGAATTTATGATTATCTTAAATTAAAATTTCTAATGCAGAACTAAGATATTTTCATTTTCATACCTTGATCTGCTTATTTTATGAATTTGCAGTTTCTAAAGGCCCCCTTTGGCTGAACTTTTGGGAAGATAAGGAGATGTCTGAATTTTGATGATATTGAGTTGGAAACTCATATTCAGATATAGAAATTTGCTTTTAGGTAGAGAAAAATGGGGGTGGATTATTACAACGTGTTGAACGTAGGGAAGACAGCGACGGATGATGATCTGAAGAAAGCTTACAGGAAATTAGCAATGAAATGGCATCCTGATAAGAACCCCAACAACAAGAAGGAAGCTGAGGCTCAGTTCAAGCAAATATCTGAGGCCTATGAAGTTTGTCACACTTACCCTTTCTTTATTTTTAATGTGCATATCTATAGAAATGTTCATAATACAACAACACCAACATACCCAGTATTATCCCTCACCATTTAAATATAGTAACAATACAGAAAAACTTGACTTATTCTTATGTATTCTGTTGTTGCTTAAGTATAATATGTAATGGAGTTTCTTTCTGAAACCTTCTGTGAAGTTTGAAGGATCTATCTGCGGCGAAACTTTGTGCTAATTTTGTGAAAATGACAGTGTAACTTCAAGGAAAATCTTTGGAAGTCCCACTTTATGAGAGCTTTGATACTAAAGATGCCAGAAGGAGCAAAATATTAGTATTTTCTTTCACTATCCTTCAATGTGTAATTGAAAGCTCTTTGTTTCGTAGCAGTTGGTTTGGCCTAGTCGGCTCTGGGGCTTCTGTTTCTGCTTTCAACCGATGTTCAAATCTTGTAGCGATGGCTATAATGATTTTGTCATAACTCTAGTGGTTGTTGAATTGATTGCTCCTTACCCCTTGCTAAGCAAAAAAGAACAGATTTTGTTTTGTTTTGTATTATGTTTTAGTGTATTGTCTCTGACTTTTCTCTTTAGGACGGATGTTATTGAGCCTCCGCCTATTATAATTGAGTCATTTAACCAATTGTGAATCTTGAAAGAATCAAAGATATGATATTTGCAGTAATTCTAATGATCATAAGATCTTGGTGTCATGCATTCTTACTATCAAGTTTTACTCCTTCTGTTCAGATTCTAAGTGATCCTCAAAAAAGACAAGTCTATGATCAGTATGGTGAAGAAGGTCTAAAAGACATGCCGTCACCTGGATCTAGCGGTAATCCTCGTAATGCAGAGGATATTTTTGCAGAATTTTTCGGGAGCAGTCCGTTCGGGTTTGGGTCAGCTGGAGTAAAGTCGACGAGATTCTCATCAGAAGGAAGCGGTTTGTTTGGAGGATTTGGTGGGGGTGAGAATATTTTTAGAACAGCGAGTGATGGAACGGGTGCTACTATGCCCAAAAAACCACCACCAGTTGAGAGCAAATTGCCTTGCAGCCTTGAGGAGCTTTACTCTGGATCTACAAGGAAAATGAAGATCTCTAGAACTGTGGTTGACGCGAACGGGTAATCACATTCCTTTTGTTCTCCCCCTCTCTTTCCGTCGTTTTAAAATGTTCTTCTAGAATTCTGCAATTATTAAGTATTATAAATGACGAATACTTACGAGCTATTTCCAGTATCATCTATGAATGAACAATTACAATGAGTTAGTAATGTTAAGTTGCTTAGCATTTATACTGATATAAGTACAGATTTTGGTTGGCATATAGTTGCATTTGTTGTATAAAGAAAATCATATCTATAAACCTTATCTCATGTGACCACCAAAGGATATGGTGCAGTGGATGAGACTGCTCTTTCCTTAACCATATGTCTCAGGTTCGAGTCCTTAGTATGGAAAAATCCTTGGTAATGGGGCCCTATGCGCCGCGAATCCCGATATAATCAAGCTCTAATGCGGGTACTGGACACCGGATGGGAAACCAAAAAAAAAAACTTATCTCATGTGTTACCTGCTGTGTTTGGATGCAACTGACGTGCATTTTGCTAAGAATTCTGTAAAATATACAAACAAATGTTTCTCCTATTACCATACTATATATTTGATGTGATTTATTTGCTGGGAAATCAATATGAGAGTTATTGCAGGCGGTTAGTGACAGAAACGGAGATTTTAACGATTGATGTAAAACCTGGCTGGAAGAAAGGGACAAAGATAACATTCCCAGACAAAGGAAATGAGCAGTTGAACCAGCTTCCAGCAGACCTGGTGTTTGTAATCGACGAGAAGCCCCACGACGTTTACAAAAGAGATGGGAATGACCTTATTAGGAACTACAAAGTAACATTAGCAGAGGCATTGGGAGGAATTACTGTCAACCTCACAACGTTAGATGGTCGCGAGTTGACAATTCCAGTGAATGAAATTGTGAAACCTGGTTATGAACTTGTGGTTGAAAAAGAAGGCATGCCAATCACTAGGGAACCTGGCAACAGAGGTGATTTAAAGATCAAGTTTGAAGTTAAATTTCCTACAAGATTGACAACTGAACAACGAGCTGCCCTTAAGCGCGCTTTGGGAGGTTGAAGCTGCTAAATCCAAGATTCCAAGTTAATTCAGAATCACATTAGAAATATAGGATGTTATTTTTGATGCATTCATTGTAACCAAAAAGAAAAAAGTTCTTCTTTACACATGTTTGGGACTCGTCAAAGATGAGATGCCCAACTTAGTCACTCCTCATTTTCAATACTTCTTTTTTCATTTGAACAAGGTATAGCACTTTCTTTTTCAGATTTTCTTTTAATTATTTCGAGGCGGAAGCAAAGAGTATGTCATCTATTGTGTCCTTGGTGCCGATGCAGAGACAGATCAAAGATTTTATTTCTATAGGTACAAGATTTAAGAGTTTTAGCGTTTGAACTCATTATATTTTTAAAGTTATGAGTTCATATCCACTATTTTTTTTTATAAATTTAATAAATTTTTATGCTTAAATTTATATTATGTATCGAAAGTTATGGGCTCAATAGAACCCGTCACTTTAATACTACATCCGCCCCTGCTGACTGACTTGATGGAGGGTTAATATTGACACTTGTGTTGTTAACTAACATTTTCAATTGCGAAACGTTATAGCATGTACTTGAAAGTTGGCAGCTTATTTACCTAATTGTTGTTCTTTTCTAGTCTCTCTCGCCCATTTGCTTCCCACACAACCACCCCACCACCAACCCAACCCTCCACTCCAACAATCGAAAAAAAAAAAAAAAAAAAAAAAAAAAATAACTATCCAGTAAAATCCTACAAATGAGGTCTTGAAAGGATAATATGTAGGCAGACATTACCGGGGCAGTATGAAATGAATATTGCAATTACAAGATTATTCACAGTAGAGTATGAAATAAGGAAAAAAAAAGGAAAAAATGAACTTTTAATGTCGTCAACCACCATGACACGTTTGTTAATGCGCTGGACATGGAGGGCGCCAGAAGAGTTAATATATAATAAATCATATCCAGTCATGCACAGGAATTAAGCTTAAAGGACGAAAATTGTTGTGTTTCTCTTTTCCTGAAACACAAAAACAAAGAAGAGAGTATCTCCTGCTTTTATGCTAAAAGGTTTACATAATTGTTCTAAAACAACTAGAAAGCTACATGCCTAATCTAAGGTCTAAAAGCCAAACACAAAGAACGAAAAACATATCCAGAATTTACATCATGATGACTAATCATCAACTAACAAAACGAAAAGACTTCAAAATCCCCTATTCCTCGCATCCCTTCTCCAATCAGCTTGATATTGTCCCCTCGGTGACAATATTTGTGGCCTGTTTGGAACGTTTATTGGTGATTGTAAAGGCATAGCCATAGGTGTTGCCAAAGGTCTATGATGAGCCAAGAGCGGCCGCTGAAAATTATGGCCTAAAGGGTAAGGAGGACGCTGCTGCTGGTGGTGGAGTGGGGCTTGTGGCTGCCACTCCGGAATGTCATCGTCGTCATTCCACGGTTCAATTTCAATACCAACATTTGTAACTCTATCACTAGTACTAGCTGTACCAGTTTGCCCATACTTAAGTACAAGTTCTCTCATCTGGTCTACAGGCCGAGAGGGTGGTTGTTGGTTATACGGGGCAACTCTTGACCCGTGAGACAAGTTTTGAGACGGATGCCTAGGCGTAGAAGCATTTATATTACCAGAAAAATTAAACTCAGGCAAATCATCATCATCACGAACAGCTTTGGGACCAAACCCAGGTGGAATATCATCATCATCATCCGGGGTAGGATCGTGTTTCGAAGATACAGGTCCTTTAGGCATCAAATTTACATTAACGTTTCCAACTTTTTCATGCTGTCCTCTAGAAAACATCTGTTGTTTTTTCAAGCCGTGTTTATTGTGCGAAGAAGAGTTAGGTGATATCGTTGAACTTATATGAAGTTTTCTCCATACAACTACACCAATTAGACCATTTTCTGTAGAATCATATAGCTCTCTAGGGTCTTTGGTAAAGTGTTTGCTTATCATATCAAGTAAGCGCGGCGGACACAAATATACTTCCACTCCTGGAGCTGGCTCGGCAAAGCCCGGCCTCTCATCTGAAACGTATGAATCCACTGCCTAAAAGGATTATCAAAGACCAGATAAGTAAACGTGAATCAATTAATAATTACTGCAGTAGAGCTGCTAGAAATATAGTACCAAAAGTCTCTACCTCAGAATTGTTTGCTCGTTCAATCTCAGATGAGTTGTCCCTCAGAACAAATTGAACAACCTGCATCATGCAATATGATAAGCACAAGTTTTAAGAATTTTAATATCGCAACCTATGTAAAAGCACTAAAAAAAATTTCAATGAAGAACTTATTGTAAAAGCACTAGTTTCAAGACGTAATATTGACCATTCAAAATTAGGATCCGTCAGTTTACTGGTACATCAGAAGTTATTCATCCACTTCTGGTTTAAAACTATGATTGAGCCAAACAAGTTGAAAATTTGTATTTATCGCAGACTAAACACTTGATTTCACTAAAAGCTAAACATTGTTGGAAGTTGAGTGAAGCATTTCATTTATCTTTCTAAAATCTTGGAGCTTTTGATACGTCTGACATTGAAAAAACCTAATAAGAGAACGTTAAATGAACTTAACCGAGCCTTCTGTAAAGGATGATTATTCAACTCAAGTCATTCCAACCACGGCATAAGAAAAAAAGCAAACCATCCAGTACATCATAAAAAGCTGGAAAAGCGGAAAGGACCAATGCTTTAAAACCAACTGATTGAAATGGCTGTATTTTGGAATGTACATTCTTAGTAGACAACAATGGAAGTCGTCAAAAAATAAGGAAAATCTACCCGCTATCTGCAATAAGCTGCAACCTGAAGTATGAAATAAAAGACTAGCTACAATAAAGGAAAGAAAATCATAAGATACCATGACTGCACGACTTCGTGACATAGGAAGCTCTTGAAGAAATTTCTCGAATGCATCAAGTCGAACTCTACCCTTGATCTCAAGAGAACTTGGCCACTCATTAGTTGGTGTCTTTTCACCACTGAAACAGAAGATAACAAAGAAGAAATGCCACTCTCTTGTTAGCACCACAGATAACGTTTTAATCAACACTTGCATTTTGAATGTTCTAGAGAGAGTTAAAAACAGAGAACAATGAAGGATATTTACTCGGAGACTGGATAATAGAGAACCCACTTCTAATACAAAGTACTAGAAAAAGGTAAAGGAAAACTAATCAAAAGCAGGCAAAGCCAAATGACGTAACATGCATTTAAATTGGTCACTCTATTTGTCTGCAGAGAGAATTTTCAAGACAAATAAAATTATCAAGGGGGGCGGAAAAAATAGCATGGCACTAAAAAGAAAGAGATAACCAGCAGAGAATCAACTGTGACAACAGTGCGATATAACATGTACTACAAGAGAATGACATCAATAGATACTAGATAGTAATTGATCTACAGATGAAGCTTTTAAAAAAAATATGCATACCTTCTAAACAAACCAAAGACTGTCACCAAGGATGAAATAGTAAGCTGGAGTGCCCCCTCCCAGATACTTGAAACTACAGAAGCACTACCACGATGTCCCGTCTTGATAGGGCTCTCAGCAGATTTTACAAGCGCATTATCAGTAGCAGTTACCTTTTTAACAACAGATCCCCCTGCCGATACCAGGGACTCCTTCGGTTCGGAGTGATTCTTGACCCCTTTATCTGCAGAAGCAACAGCAGGATCTTTAGAGGCTACACCAGAACCCACAACTTTGTTAGGGTCGTCAGAGCTTTCTTTGTCCGGAGGAGGCCTGGAATTATTGTTTTCGGCTGGTAGGTTCTCAAAAGGAGGTTCAGAATTGAGTGATTCCATGAATTCATCTAAGGAAACAATAGGAGGAAGAAATTCTGCATCCTTGAATTCTTCTACAACCATTCCCTGCATCAAATCAGCCCCATCAGCTGGAATTACCAAGCTATCAGACACATCTTGCTTTTCTGGCCTATTCTGTTGGCTGGTAACATTTTCTTTACTTCCAATCTCATCCGTACCAGAAGGGCTAGAATCTTTTCCCCTCTCTATCTTCGGGATAAACTGCGACACATTTGAACTTGCAGATATCTCAGCTGCAATGTTATTATCGTCCCGTTCAAAATCCACCTGATATTCACCCTTGTGAGTTTTCTTAACCAGGCGTCTCATGTCAACTTCACTATCAGGCAAAACTACCATTTGAGCAAATTCCTCGGCTTTTGCCACCCGCCACTGAGATAACTCCTTTGAAGCAAGTTCTTCAGCAGTCATTGAACATAACTTCTCCGGGGATATCTCACTGGACATCACTCTCTCTCGCAATTCAGGATTACTGCGATCTTTTAGGTTGAAGAGAAGAGACCTGCCTTTCTCTTTATATTTTTTGTTCACGCCTCCAAATAATTTAAAAAGTTCCGCCTCAATTTTTACAGCTATATCTTGTGGAGATGATTTTGCATGCTCGCCTTCATCTCCAACCACACCCTCATCAAACAAATTGGCTTTTTCAGCATCCTGGAGGAAGTCAGCTTCTCTTAACTGCATATCCAGATCCATCGCCCAAGTGAGACCATTCCCTTGCAGAAGTTCATCTTTGACAAAAAAGTTTTCGCTGAACGGAACATCATCCACATGCAATTCAAGCTCATCAGAGCCAGGTATAGAGTTTCTCATGCTCACGTCATCTTGAAGCCCATGAGATGAACTCTGACTGTCATTGATTTTCTCAACAGGGAAAGCGCCATCTGAAGGAAGTACATCACTGGAGTTTTGAGGCACATGATCATGTGAGACAGACGTTTGAGGTAGACCTTCAGTTGTTGGAGCTACATTCACCTGCGAAGGCTGAGAACCAACTGTTTCATTTGGATCCTTGGCAGCATTTACAACAGCATCTGGATTCTGACATGCCATAGCCAGAGCTGAAGCAAGAGATTCTCTCATTTTGGACCTCACAGCATCAGAGGACTCGGATCGAGCCTTGGAGGTTCGCTCAGCTTGAATTGTTCGTCCTTTTGGAGTCTGCGACCGCTGGGAGGCAGTTTTATTGGTTATGGATTCATTTCGCATTTTCTTGCTTGACGTGGGAAGACTTTGTGAACCTCCGGAAGCTGACTTTGACTGTTGCTGTCCAGATTTCTTGATAGCAGAAGATTGCTGCGCAAAACTAGGAGTTGCCGATAAAGAAGCTCCCGGTGCAGTGCGCTTATTTGGCATTGATGGCGTCTGAGGTGAAGAACCATGTACTGATGGTTCCATCTCAGCCTTCCGTTTGGCGAGTAACGAAGATTTCTGTGCACCTGGACTATTTGGCACATTTCTATTATCTGCTCCCATCTGCTGATGTGACAACATGAACTGCTGCGGATTCATTTTGGGTCCCATCTGTCCCAATTGATCCACAGAAACTGATGTATCAAATCTGTTGGCCATAGGCTCATTTGCCCAAACAAACTGATGTGATGCAGAATTATTTGGCATGTGTCCGACAATCCTTGTTTGCATATGTGCTATGGCAGAGTCAGGATTACCAGAAACATGGTCCATCTGAACCAGCTGCCCATCAGGTGGTCCTGAGAACTGCTGAGAGACAAGATCACTGGACATGACAGATAAACAGAAGAGCGCATACAACGTCAAAATTATAGACAGAGTGCCCCTGCACTTTAGAGCAAAGACGCTATGTTATTTACACCAACATCTTCCTCCAGGCCTGACTTATTCGTAGCACAATAGGATCCCTGCACTCAGAAAACAGCAAGCAAAATAATAAATCCCCGTGGAAATTGGAACAGGAAAGCAACCGCCACTTATCAAAACCAAGAAAAAAGATTTTTTTAAGAGACAAGCCCCATCAAAGCAGAATATAGGATGTAATTAACATCTTCAGCAAGGCAAGGGTTAACAAACAAATCAGCACAGTTTCAAATAAGAAAAAAAACTACAGGACAAATTTACATAGCTTTGCAACATGCTACACTAGCCCTTGGGATTCCTCGGTCATAAAAAGAATAACTCTAAAAGACAAAGCAAGCTTTCAAAAGATGCAATATACACACTAGTAGCATAATAATGCTTTCTCTTGAAAGAAGAAAAAAGTTTCACGCCGGATGAAAAAATAAAGTTTATATTAAATTCCACCATGGCAAACACATTCAGCCCAGAAACAAAAACCTTACCTACCCAACCAATAATTCCTCACAAAATCTCTTATCAAAACCCTAGTTTCTAATTTTCCAAAGGTATCCAAAATCCCTTAATTACCAATTCACAAACGCGGATAATTAAGTAGTTTCACCTCGATTCAAAATTACGTAAGATACATCACATGGGTCAGATAAATCAGTAACAAAGGAAGCTTGCCTACATGAGCAGAACTAGAACGAATTTGATAAAAATAGCTGCCGAATTAGTGAAAATTCAAATTTTTCCAAAAAAAAAATAATAATAATAAATCATTTTCAACAAAGACAAAATAAATCAGCTTCATCTGTCAAATTATACTTTAAAGATAGAACTTTCACAATAAAAGCTCACGTGGACCTATACCATATGAGAAAATCAAGAAACCCAATACATAAACCCTAATTTCAAATCCTTAAAGGGCATCGAAAACCCATAATTTCAACAAACAAACAAACAAACAAAAACACAAATTCAGAACATGAGTCGAATGATACGTACCTAAAATGAGCAAGAGCTACAAGTTATTCAACAAGCTGAGCTGCGCATATACACAGATTATTTTATGGAGAGAAAAAGAAGAAAAATTAGGAGAGGAGCTGAGCTGAGCTGAGGCTAAAGCTTTACCGAAAAAGCCCTAGAAAGATCCAAATATAAATCCACAAATGTGGGTGTGGCGAAGCCGATTCATTAGCGGGCTTTCTGTTTCTGACACGTTGCGGTTGACCTACTATGGGCCTATTTTTTGTTTTGGGCTTTGGCCCTAAAACTTTCTAGTGATTTTTACGCAAATAGCAGCTGGATTTATTATTTATTTCCTAACATATATACATAATTTATACAAATTAATTTTATACATAATACATATAAATTTTATATATATATATATATATATATATATATATATATATATATATATATATATATATAGATACAAACATTATATTTTCTAGATTTTAGTTTAAGGGCATGGGTGGACTAGTTTTAGGTTAATTCTTCTTTCTCAAAATTCACTATAAGATATAAGATTACACCAAATAAATGATTCTATATGTATTATCGATCGTACGAGGACTAGGCTACTATTACTATTTATCAATGTTTGATCGGTAGAAAACAATAATACGTGAAAAGATGATTTTAAAAGTTAATAGTGACGAATAAAAATAAACTTCATGAAAATATATGATCCGACTCAAGAATTCGTCTATGAAATAACTAGCAATTTCTATTTCTTTACCAACCTTCGTTAAATTATGAACATTTCTTGCAAATATCCATATGATCCTTTCTAACAATAATTATCATTTGTTATATAATTTATAGAAATAATTAGATGTATAAAACTATAAATATGTGAACGCAGTGTTCAATGATTATATATAATAAAAAGGAGTTTTTTTTTAATATATATACAAAATTTTAAACTTATTTAGTTTTAGCTAGGTTTTCCTATTTAGTAGAAAATAACTACTTTACTTTATTAAATATATATAAATCCAGTCAAAATATATAATATATAAATCCAACTTAAAATAATTTTTTGTTTTACGAAATTCATTCAAAAGCTACAATTATATATTGTTATAAATAGTATTATTTTTGGCGAATACATAAACGACTCATTTAAGTTGTCATCACGATCATTCGAACACTTTAACCAAGCCTATTTCCAGTTAGACACTTCAAGTCTTTAATGAAGTAGGTCAACTAAACACCAAAGACCAACAAACCTCATGTGTGAGTTACAATTGCGGATGACGTGTCAAACGGACAAATCATTAAATGACACGTGTATTTGTCTAGAAATATATGTATTAACTTTTCCGACCCAAAGAGCATCTACCCACTCCAATTATTAGGTATATTTCCCTGCCTGTAATGACCCAGTCGGTCGTTTAGAACTTTTACACTTTGCTAGCCAGTTCTCAGGCATGACTAGTCCCGTGTGGCGTATTATAACTTATGTAAATCGTCGATTTTGGTTTTCAAGGTAATCGAGGTAAATTTGGAAGAAATTGTTCACAATTTGAAGCTTGAAATTTGAATGATTTGACCAAGGATTGACTTGTTTGTATATGATGTCGGATCAGAGTTTGTATGATTTGTTTAGCTCCATTAGGTGATTTGGAATCTAGGAGCGTGGTCGGAATGAGTTTTGGAGGTTCGGAGCAGATTTAGGCTTGATTTGATGAAGTTGATATTTTGGCAATTTTCGGTTGGTATGTGAGATTTTGATCGAGGTCGGAATAGAATTTCGGGGGTTGTACTAGTTTTGTTATGGCATTTGGGATGTGTGTATAAAATTTTATGTCATTCGTACGTGGTTTGATTGGATTTTTTATCTAAAGCGGAATTCGAAAGATTTTGGAAACTTAGACTTGAATCCGATGTATTTTGGTTGATTTGATGTTGTTTGAGGTGTTTAAAAAATGGGTATAAGTTTAAATAATGTTTTGTGATATGTTGGTGCTTTTGGTTGAGGTCGTGGGCCCTGAGGTTAATTTCGGATGGTTGACGGAGAAGTTGGAGTTTCTGGTGAGCTACATATTTTTGTTGCTTCTGGTATTTCTACACCTTCGGATTGGGGGACCACAGGTGCGATATCGTAGATGCGAGACGGGAGGTCGCAGAAGCGAAAAATGCCTAGAAAGGCAGGAACCGCAGATGCGGTTGTGGGACTGCACCTACGAAGGCGCGAGTGCTGAATGTTCATCGCAGATGCGATTTCTGGCCGATTAAGTGAAGAACCACATAGGTGGTTCATTGGCCGCAAATGATGTACCACGGAAGTAGAAACTGGGCCTCAGATGCAAAATCTCTGGGCCGGAACATATATGTTATTTCTTTTGTGATTTTCAGAGTTGTTCCACCATTTTTAGTCGGTTCTTAGAGCTTTTGAGGCTATTTGAAGAGGGGTTCAAGGGGAACTCATTGAGGTAAGAATTTTGGACATAAAAACTCGTTACTGTGGTATTAATTCACGGATTAGAGTTGTAATTAAGGGTGAAATTAGAGGACCTAGGGCTTAGAAGCCTAGGCCTTTGATTGAGGATTTGAAAGACCTTTTGTGATCGAATTTTGAAACTTTTGATTGGGGAGATAAGAAATCTAATGATGTGAATTTTATCAAATTCTGAGACGTTGACATGGGGGACGGATTTGAGCAATTTTGGTATTTTGATGTAAATTGGATATTTTCGAGTGGGCCTTACTCACTTATCATATTTTAATGGTTATATATTAATTGTGGCAAGATTTGGAGCATTCGGAGGTTGATTCATGCGTGAAAAGGCATCGCGGAGTAGAGTATGGACCATATTGAGGTGAGTAATAATTTTAAATATTGTCTTAAGGGTATGAAACTCCATATTACACAACGTTCGTATATCGAGGTGACACACATGCTAGATGACGAGTATGTGGTCATGTACCGTTGGGAATTTTGACTTAGTCCATCCCAAATGACTATTTTTCTGTATATTTGATAGTTAATTGCTTGAGTATGATTATACCTTGGGCTAAATGACATATTTGGGCTTCGTGCCAGCTGTTTGAACCCTTATAGGATTATTAATGATATTTTCCTCACTATTTGATTTCATATTTGTGCTCAATCATGCCATATTTTTTACTTTTTTCAAAACTCTACTATGTTATTTTGTTTTAGAAACCTTAAATGATATTTTTAAATATATTTTGAGCTGAGCTTCACATTTGCTGTTGCTCGAGGGGCTTATGAGATTCTGACTGAGTAAGATCGAGGGCCGGTGTTGTGAGGATACTTTTGGGTCGGGTTGCACGCTGCAGCAGTTATATACTGATTATGATAATAATACCAAGGGCCTGAGATTGTATGCCACGAGGTGGCTTGTGATTGATATGAGGTCGAAAGCTTGTTTATGATGCCACGAGATGGCTTGATATTGCGTTTGGGGCGTAAGGGGCCTCTCCCCGAGTCTGTCCACCTCCAGTGAGCGCGAGTAACCATTGAGATATGAGATATATCTGAGGGATTGGTATTGTTCTATGATATTGCCCGAGGGGCTGATTCTGATATTATTATGCCTGAGGGGTAGTTCTTATGTGTTTACCATTTCTAGTTGTTTTTCTATATATTGTTTGATTGCTTAAAAGGTGTTTTATGAGATTTGATTGTTAAATTGTGTTTACTTATTTTTGTTATGCCTCGTATAACTTAATATTGTGTTTAACGTGATTTTATATTGCTCAGTCTTCATTTATTTTTGTTACTTACTGAGTTGGAGTACTCAATTTACTCCCTACACCTCTGTATGGAGATTCAGGTGCTACAGGTCCTGCTACTGAGGGTTGATAGTTCGAGTTGATCTTCGGAGATTTACTAGGTAGCTGCTTGGCGATTCGCAGCCCAGTGCAATCTTCCTCTATCTTATTTCATTTCTGATTTTATTATGTAGTGGTGGAGAAGACTTTCAGACATGTAGTATTATTTTAGATGCTCATGACTGGTAACACCCGATGTCGGGCTGTGTTGATTTTTATTCAGCAGATTATACTATTATTTGGGATTTTACTTCTGTTAAAGAATTAGTATTTATTATTTTAATTGCTTTAAGTGAATTGAAAAGTGTGTCGGCTGGCCTTGTCTTCACGAGAGGCGCCATCATGATCGGGGCCGGATTTAGGGTCGTGACACCGCCAAACCCCCTCCACTTTTTTTCCTTTTCTTTTTCAAAACCAAATGAAACTCACCATAATCCACTTAATTGATAGATATTCACCAGTGAAGGATCAATTGCCAAATTCAATTGTGGTGAAATTGAAAATTTGGGGTAAACGGAGATGAATGATATGATAGAGGTTCTTTATTGGAGAACCCAAGTGAGTTCACCAGAAAGTCCACCAATACATTTGTTGTGGAGTAAAAGAGCAGAAATTTGATGGAAGAGAGATGTTTTTTTCCGCCATTGCTACCAATTGCAAACATCACTCTTCGCCATTGCTAACCTTGGGTATTTCACACACCTGAGTCAAACCAAGTAAAGAAAAAAAAATCATTTTAAAGCTTATGTATATGGGTCTTTTCTATCCATACTGTTTGAAAGCAATATGTATTAACAGTGCTATAAAATTATTAAGGTAATAATTATACCAGTTTATTTGCTAGGATAAAGTTATATTAGGTAATAATTATACATGTTTATTTCTAATAGGTGAAATACATTAGCGTTGCTACCTGGTGGATTTATGGCATGGAAGGGGAAGGTGAAAAGATAGGTCTGGCGTACATCAAATGGTGGAGGGAAAAATAGAAAAGAAGGAGGCAGGGGCCATATTGAGTTTTGGAAGAAAAAAAAAGGATAAACCTAATAAAGAGTTTCACGCGCTCCAATCTTAGTGTAATACACAAAAGTTGTCATGTCCGCGTAAATGGTTTAAGAGACACGTTTTCGCTTAGCAGAAGTGTCTAACTAGAAATAAGCTTAGTTGAAGTGTTTAAATAATCGTCGAGGACAACTTAAAAGGACCGTTTATGTATTTTACCTATTTATTTTTTATGGTGAATGTCTATCTTTTACAGATATTTTAGAGTTTGTTACTTTGTGGCTAAGTCATTTTCCCCTTATAAATAGAGGAGTTACATTCCATTGTAATTCATCCCAAAATCAATAAGAATTTTCTCTTTTCTCTATAATATTTTATTGTTTTATTTCACGTTATAAGCATGAATGATGAAAACTATAATTACGTATTTTAGTCACTTATTACACTCTAATTTACTGCACTTTAATTGTGTTTGAGCTTTAATCGTCAGGGTTTTGCACTAATAGTGTGTTTTATGCCTTGTAGGAGTGATTTCGAGCTATGTGAATGTTATGGAATAAATTCAAGTTATTTAGAGCTTTAAGGTTTGAGTAAAAATTCAAGGAATTAAGTCAAGATCGTATTTGGGGGTCAACGAATGATAGTTAGAGCAAACAAAGACTCCAGTGGGTATATTGTGTACTTTCTAATAAAATAGATATAACCTTTTGCTCAGAACTCTATTTGGATTCAAAATATATAGTTGGAAAGATAACTCAAAGGGCTACAACTTTAATGTTTTTTGTTTTTCCAAAATCGAAATGTAATAGGGTGAAAAATGTGCGTCAATAGCACGATCGCACTCAGGTCGCATTCGTTAGGCAGAACACTGGGCCACTAGTGCGACCATTAGCGCGATCGCTAGCAAAACCTGAAAAAAGTGTCCTTTTTCACATTGGAGAAGTTACAATTATTTGGTCCCAACCCTACTTGGTATATATACATGGAACAACGGTATTTTGACGGAGGGGGTATTTTTTAGAGGAAAACACAAGCATAGAGCCGTCGTGGAGGCCGAGTTTTTTCTTTTCTTCCACCAACTTAGTCTTTTTATATTTCTTTGTATGATTTATTATTTTTCTACCATGTATATGTGGAGCTAAACTTCACATTCTAGGGTTGTGGTTCTTTCATGACTATTGTGAGCACGTGATTTTTGCCTTACCTGAGAAGTACTCCCAGAAAATTCAAAATAAAAATAGTTTCGTGTTGGGCATGATTTTTGTGATTTTGTGTTATTTTTATCTTAAATTTGCATTTTTTGTGTGCGTGTTTATTTATTTAAATTAGTAAAATACAAAAAATATATACTAGGTTTTGCATTTTTAGTGTTTGATATCAAAATTATGTGATTTACATTTTTAGGTGATATGTAATTATGTAGGATAATTATAGTGAAAAATTTAATTGTGTTACAAGTTAATATATATATATATACATATATATGTAATACAACATGGAGGCTAGTTGTGGGACATGGAAATCGGATTGGGCCAAAACCCAGTCCTTGGTAACAAAGCCCAATCCAAATGCCCATTACCCATCCCCATCCGTTATTTTAATCTGAGCCGTTGGTCGGTACAATCCAACGGCCCAGATTAAACGTTAACACCAAGGCTATATAATTACCCGAATTCCTACCCAAAATCCATCGCTGACCCGCCCCGGAATACCTTTAATCTGAGCCGTTGGATGCAATAATCCAACGGTCCAGATTAACCCATCACCTTTCAATATACCAAAACCCCCCCAAACCCGTTTTTCTCCTTCATTTCATCCCCTTCATCTCTCAAAGCCTCCTCTCTGAGAGAGGTAAGGAACCCTAGCCGCCACCACACCCCACCGCCTTTAAGTCGGCGGCAACGACGCCAATGGCCGCCCAGTCAACACCATAGTTCCCCCTGAACCTCCTCTACACGAACCCCTTATCCGTCGACCTCGAATCATACCAGGCCATCTCGAATCGTCACTCGAATGTTCGAGAAAAACCCTAAAATTACCCAACCCGTCCCAAGTTCACACCGGACAACCATAGAACCTCCCTCATCCCAAACTTAGCATACAGACCATTCAATTCAACCTGGGTATTATCGAACCGTTCGAATGATTGAAAGACTCGAAGAACTGACGCGAGGCTAGAGATTTGAGGTTGTTAATCGACCTTAATCGTGTGTTCTCAGCCGAGAACATCCGATTAATGTTTATTTCAACTTCAAATGAGAGAAGTGTAACTTTCAAGTTCGAAGCAGGCTCGGATTGGGTTTTAGGTATTTACAATTGTTGTTTCTCTATTCTTCTTTTCTTTGATTTCAATTTCTCTTCTGTTTTCGTTTGTTTCATATTTTAGTAGTGACCTTCATCTCTTCTGTCATGCCTTAGTTCAAATGCAGAGTTCATAAGTCTAGGAGTCTATTTGTTTGTTTAAATTCAGTTGGTATTCAATCAATTTAGTCATATATAGTTGTTCGCCGTTAGTCTTTGCGAAGTTGAAATTGGAAGCCTTTTGTTTTCGAATCTGCACAGACCTGTGTCTCTGTTTGTGTATTGTTTTTGTTTAGTTTTGATTCAGTTAAGTCATGATATGGTTTCAGTTGATCCTCGCTATTCATTACATTAACTGATTCCTTGCTTGTTCGTTTGTGTTCAAGCTAATAAAAACTCGCACCAAATTCTGAATATTGATCCCTGTTAATGATACTCAATTTGATCTGAGCTCCTTAGCAATAATTACTGACTGACTTAGAGTAAGGAATTAGTTATAGCTTCAGAATGATGGTTGATTTAGGGTAGGACAGTAATTCTAGGCAACTCAGGGGATAGTTTGGTAATGGAAAGTTTGCAGAAGGGTTCAAAGTTGAATGCCTGTCCACTAAGTGTTTAGATAATATTAAACTAATGCATTATTTAAAACTTAGTGGGGCTGGGAAACATAATGATATGGGAGAAAGATGGAATACTATAGGAGGCCCATGCTCAAGTGAATTAAAAAAGGGGATGGCAGGGAATGGGAGGGGAATAAAAAACAGAGGGGACAGACATTAAAGGGAGGTCTGAAAAAGGGGAGATAGGAAGATATTAAAAAGAAGGGGGAGGGTTCTGAAAAGGGATATATAAGGGGAAGAGGAACAGATACAGAAGGGGGATAGATAGAGATTTTGGAGAGAAAACAGGAAGAAAACATTTTTGCTTCCCTGCTGCTCATTGTTTCAGTCAGTCTTTGAATCCTGTGAGTTACATCTTGATACGACATTGGCCTTTTGAAGTCCCTCAAGTAATCGTTAGGTGTTTTGGAAATTAAAGCTGGCCTGTTTTGGACTGTTTTTGGTGTCATTTTTGGGGTCTTTCGACATATCTGATTATAACATTTGGTGGGTTGTTGAATCTTGCTGGTATTTCAAGAGTTTATTCCTGGGTGTGCCATAGATACTTTGCTACTGTTTTATTGGGTTCTATTTGGGTCTGTACTGGGTTTTGCTCCTGTCCCTGGGTTGTTCATCTCTGCTATCCATCGTTTGATACTGATATTTGCTGAGTTTGCTGTTGTCGTAAACTACTGCTTGCTTGCTGTGCCCCATTGTTGCTGACTCCTTCCTCTACTTCTTGTTTCGTTTGCTCCAGGTACACATTTGTAACCTCAAGCCTACAGAAATGAAGTAAAATGTTCAGTGCATTGCCATGATTTTTATTTTTCTGTTTTGTTCTCTATTTTATACTCTCAACTAATGATATTTGTACTCATTTGGGAATAGTTTAATGGTAATTAATTCTAGTTTTGGATTGGATAGTTATAGTTTGATTAATGTTGTTTTAAGACCTTTGTGTATACGTAGCTCTCAAACTACTGGAGTTTACATAGATTCAGTGTAGTTTGCAGTAATGGAAAACAAACTCAAAAATAGTTGTAAATTGGAATATTGGATCTTTATCGAAACAGGATAATTAGATTATAAATTTCATTGTTAACTCCAGCAGTTTCAGTAAGTCATATTCATCAGGAATTTGGGTGTCATGTAGTGTAATTACATCGATTAAAATAGTTAGTGTAATATACATCAACATAATTAGAAACAGTCTTTTCAGTTTATTAATACTAAAAATCAAAATAAGAAAACCAGTGAAAATAATAGCTACAACATGCGTTCCAACAGATTCATAAAGAATAGGGATGGATGTTTAGGCGTTAAGGTATGGCAGACAGCTTTTCTATTAGGCTGTGATTGTTTATTACAAATGGTCCGAATTTAAAAACAGACAGTTTAATTCACTTGATCGGACTGTTAATTATAAGTAACGAAATTCCATTTCGATTCAAAACTAATAGATGAAGTAAGTAGAAAATATAGTTATGTTGGGATTGACCTTTAATGAAGTGAGATGAGCCTCGCCACACTAAATACACAATTGCGGGGCCCTCGATTTAACTGTTATAAAAATTTTAGACTCGGAAGGACCGTTTAGTAAATTTCACCGTCTTTCCCGAAGTTAACAAAGACGATAGATTCTTTAGACGCGACTTGTAAAAAATAAAAATTACTTTCCTAAACACGGGTGCGCATTTATGTGACCCAAATCTTACTCTCGGCGAAACTGAAATACATTAAAGTCACAGGCGTACTGGTTGCGGTGTGACTCGAAATGTATTTTCGTGACGTCGCAATTCTCCTAAAAATAAGAGCGGAGCATTAAAAGCGCATAGTTAAAATATATAAAAGAATCAGATAGAAACAAAAATTGCAATTGAGCGACCGTGCTAAAACCACGGAATCCGGGAGTGCCTAACACCTTCTCCCGGGTTAACGGAATTCCTTATCCAGGTTTCTAGTTTCGCAGACTGTATTACAGAGTCGTAAATTTCCTCGGGTCGGGATTAAACCGATGACTTGGGACACCATTATTTTCCTAAGTGGCGACTCTGAATTAAATAAATTAATCCCGTCTCGATTGTCCTTTAACTGGAAAAACTCCCTTGTGCCCTCGCGGGTGCGTAAAAAGGAGGTGTGACAGCTCTGGCGACTCCGCTGGGGACAATGACCTCGAACTTCGGTTCGGGGTCTAAGAACTCGAGCTCATTTAAATTGTTGTTTTGTCTATATCTGATTTTATTACATGTTTAATTAATGTGCTACATGTCTACCGCTTTGATATTAGTTGCACTGTATATACAAACTGCTATATGTTTACCGCTTTGATATTGCGTGAACTGTATATAAAACTGTGCCGAAAACCCTTCTCTTCTTACCCCCGGGGATGTGCTTACTGGTTGAGACTCCCCCTTCTGTTAGTGTCAACACCAAAATAAGAAAAGAGGCAGGATAAGTTACAAAGCCGGACGATCCCGCGGGTCCCCGGTACGTAGCTCCCTCCTCAAATCCGAGTCGTCCGCTCGGGTACACGGTCTAGTACCATTGAAAAGCATCAGGATATTGAGCCTAGATTCAGGACGTTTATTTGCATCATCTCTGACTTAGGGGACTCAACACAGTGGTTGGGTCCGTCTAGGACAGGTAACCCGAAAGGAAAGACCATCTTGCCATATCATATTTGTTGTGAGCATTTATTTAGACTGGCATGCTGACCGGGTTCCTTTAAATACCGAAGAAAAATGGAAAAAAGAAAAAAACACAAAAGGAAATAGTATGGGGAAGTAAATATATCTTCAGAAAAATACAAAAATATGTTTTACCAACAAGTCAATAAATTTAGTTTGCCAATAAAAGACGACAGAAGGTTGACTTTGCCAACAAAATGGTTTCTTGACAAAATGTATTTTCTTTGACAATCAATAAAAGAAAAATAGTTGTTTTGACGGACCGAACTACGCGAGTTTGATTCTCACCGGGTGTGAGATACGTAGGCAACCTTTTACGGGTCCAACTCCCATATATTTCAAAATAAGTTTTAATTTTGCCTTAACGACCACCTTTTTTGACCAGTCAATTCCTGTGGCCCGTTTCGTTTCTCAGAAAAAGATAGTTTTGGGGGCAAATAAAAATTTCGCTTTCATCTAAAAATTACCTCAAATAAATGTGCAGAATGAGCACGAGTCAGAATACAACCGAAGCTATCATAAACAAGATCCCCTTAAGTTTGCATAGGTGGTGGAGCGACTTGGGCGAGCAAGGACAAGATGCCGTTAAGCTGTACTTGGGAGATCTAGTGGGGTTGCTAAATATTCCCCCGAGAGGAGACATCATACGAGCCTTGATCTCGTTCTGGGATCCGGCACACAATGTGTTCCACTTTTCAGACTTTGAACTCACACCAACACTGGAAGAATTAGCCGGATATGTCGGAAGACCAAAAGTCCCTATGAGGGAACAATACCTTATTGCACCAAGGGTAGTGACAGTACATCGGTTTTTGGATACGGTAAAGATCCGCAGAACTGTACACAACCCAGACTTATCAGAAGGGTTCTGCACTTTGGCATTTCTATATGACAAATATGGTCATTATGGGGGCTTCACCAAACACAAAAGCAAAATCTGCAGCGGAGACAACCGGTTAAAATGGGAGGAGCATAGACGCATCGCCTTCATGATAGCTTTCCTAGGTTCATTGATATTTCCTAGAAAAGATGGGAATATCAACATACAAGTGGCAGGGGTCGTCAGCACTTTGATGAAATAGAACAACAGTACTTTGGCTCCCATGATAATATCGGATATCTCTCGTGCACTCACTATCTACAAAGCTGGAGGGGCCTTCTTTGAAGCTTGCAATGTATTGCTCCAAATGTGGATGATCGATCACTTATGTCGTCATCCGCAATTTATGAGGTATAGTTCACCGAAGAAAACTTGTATAGAAGAATTTCTTGCGAGGGTCGAGGGACATGAGTTGCCAGAGGGGGTTAGCGGATGGATACGATTTTTGCGTTTGATTACAGCCAGCAGGATAGAATGGACGTTTGGTTGGTTACCCGTGGAAGAAGTCATATATGCATCAGCCACGGAATCATATTTATTGCTAATGGGCCTCACCAGCATCCAGCCCTATGCACCAGGTCGAGTATTGAGACAGTTGGGACGATGCCAAATAATCCCAAAAGAAGAAGACCTCAGCCCACATGTGGTCGAAATTGGACCAGGAGGACAGTTCCCTGAAGCGTTGGTCCGAAAGATTTGGAGTGAATGTCAGACATTGAAGAAAGACACTCGGGTGCGAGATCGAGCCCGGGGTGAAGTATCGTCGGAATACCCTGCATGGTATAGTAGAGATCTGGAGCATCAAAGGCCCACAAAAAGGCCTCACCTCAGGGAGTTTGCCGGAGCGTCACAAGAACAATGGGACTAGTTGGCCAGAGAAGAAGCTTATAGAACAAAGATCAGCAGGATAGAGCAACGGGCCCAAGAGCTCCAATTTGAAATAGATGTGCAAGCCGCCGCCAACGAAGGAGATAAAAAGAATTTGGCACAAGAAAATGACTTTTTGAGAGCTCAAATCCAGCAAATGAAAAGGGATGCTGACAGACAGTTGAGGAGTCGAGCGGACGAAAAATTGATAAAGGGTCTGAGAAGCCAAATTGCCGATGTACAAAGAGAATTGGAAGAGTCAAAAGCCCAAACAATGAGGATCTGTGCTAGCTGGAAAAAGGAGGCACATCAACGCGCACTTCACCTGCAACGGGTGGAAGAAGATTACACTGAGACCATCACTAGTCTAAGGGAGGCAAATGTTATCCTCAGGGAGCGGGTTTTCAAGCAAACCCAAGATGCCAGAGCGGACCTCGACCTTTGCCACAATTTGATGGCTCGACTGCAAGAACAAATAGACAGGCTCCTAGACCAAGTCACCAACAACGCTCAAAGGTTGGGAGCGAAAAACCAGCAGATAGAGCGGCTACTCGGAGAAAGGGACATGATCAAGGACAGAATTGGAGAAATCGGGCACTATGTCACCATGAAGTGCCTAGCTTGTGAACAAATGCCCCGCACCGACCTTTTTGCTTCAATTATGGGCTATGTTCATCGGATCATGGAAGAGTTAAGGGGACTACACAAGGACCTCACACCCAGGCCCGCGGCAAGGCCGAATGATGCCTCGCGGGCCCCCAGGAATTTTAGAGCAGTAGACTTTTGATTAAAAATGTATTTTGAAATATTGGGTCAAGCCAGTTGGCATGTTATTTTACATTTTCGAGTCAAGCATTCCTTTTATGTTGTAAGACCTGTTTTGTAACTTTAAGGTTTTAGTTGATATAAAAGTTACTGAATTTTGCCACAATCCGGTTTCCAGAACTACGCTCGGTCTGATTCACGCGAGAACGTGATACGTAGGCAATCCACATAAGATTCGACCACCACTAAAAAGAAAGGAAAAGAATCCAAAGGTTAAATAACAATAAGGCTTGCAAAGATAGTCGAAAAAGAGAAAAAGAAGAAAAAGAAAAAGAAAAAGAAAAAGGGCCGGAATGACGCATGTTAAGAGTACATGTAGAAAGGGTTATTTGGTTAGGTGCATTGCATCCAACGTGCTATAGCATATCTGTCAAACTCGGTAAACTAACAAGTTTGTTGCATTTCCAGAAAAGTTTAGCAGTTGGTTTGACAGAATATACTGGCCAGCCATCACTACCGTACTAGATCCAAAGGACCGATTACAGTAAGCATGTCTAGTTCCGGCAAGAGTCTCGAGGAAGAAAAATCAGAGCTACAAATCATGAAAGAAGAGGTAGACCGGTTAAAACAACAGATAACAGAGATGCACCTGGCCTGGGCCAGGGAACAGTCTTCACCAAACCGCCCTACTCTCGCCTCAGCTCCGGAACATCCGCCCATCGATCCTTCGACAAGCGCCCCGATCTATCCGTACTTTCAGGGGGAAAACCCATATGCCACCCACATTCCACCAACCAAACCAAATCCTCCTCCAGCCCCCCCTGTTTTTGTGGCACCTCCACCCTGCTCCTCTGCAAAGGCCGGCCAGCGAGCCGTATGTTCAGATCCATGACAACTCTTACTATCCTCCAGAGCCTACTTTCAGGGCTCCTGAACCACAATCACATACACCTCACTGGGATAATCCGGCAGAACCGGAAAAGCACTTCCAAAGTTCGGAACACGAGGAAGTTATTAGAAAAGTTAAAAGCCTGGAGCAGTCCTTCAGGAATATGCACGGTTTGGGCAACCGGGTCAGCGTCGCCTACAAGGATCTGTGTCCATTTCCGGACGTCCAGTTGCCAGCAGGGTTTAAAATGCCCAAATTCGACCTATACGAGGGGCATGGTGACCCAGTAGCCCACCTGCGAGGGTTTTGCAGTAAAATGCGAGGAGCTGGAGGACGGGACGAAATTCTGATAGCTTACTTTGGTCAGAGTTTGGGAGGATCCGCGCTAGAGTGGTACACTAGACAGGACCCCAGTAGATGGTTTACGTGGGATGATTTGGCTCAAGCTTTTATCAGCCAGTTCCAATACAATCTTGAAATAATCCCCGACCGCTTGTCATTGCTAAAATTAGAGAAGAAACCCGCCGAAAGTTTTAGGGAGTTTGGTTTCCGCTGGAGGGAACAGGCAGCCAGGGTAGATCCGCCGATGAGGGAGAGCGAGATGGTGGATTACTTCTTGCAGACATTAGAGCCCACCTACTTCGGACATCTGGTAACGTCCGTAGGTAAATCATTCACCGAGGTGATAAAAATGGGGGTATGATCGAGGAAGGTTTGAAGGCCAACAAGATCATGAGTTACTCAGCACTGAAAGCCACCACTCAGGCTATCCAAAGTGGTACTGGAGGAGTACTGGGAAAAAGAGGAGAGAGGAAGTTGCGGCCGTCGAGTCCGGGGCATGGTTCAGAAATAGAGGCCCCGCACCCCAATATAGCCCGCCCCAGCCTCACCACCAAAATTACTCCCACAATCCATATAACCACCCGCAACATTACTATCCCGCACCTGATCCCCATTTTACTGTCCACCACGCACAGTCCTATTCCGCACCTCCCGTCCATGCACCGTGGCGTGCACCAAACCCGCAGAACAATCATCCACCCCCAAGAGCTTACAGAAACCCCTCGGGCGCGAGTTTTCGTCCGAACCAGGCATTCAGGGGCGACAGGGCGCCGAGGCAAAAGACTTTCACTCCCTTGGGAGAATCTTACACCAGTCTGTTCCACCGGTTAAAGCAAGTAGGGTTGCTGAATCCGGTTGAAGCTAAGCTGCCAAACCCTCTTCCGAAGAACCTGGACCATTCAGTAAATTGTGCATACTGCTCAGGATGCCCAGGACACGACACGGAAAAATGTTGGAGGTTGAAAACGGCCATTCAGGAGCTCATCGACACTCGCAGGATTGAGGTCCAGACTCCAACAGAGCCCAACATCAACCAGAACCCGCTTCCGACTCATCATGAGACCAACATGATCGAGTTGGTTCGGGTGGAAGAAGGAAAGGAGAAAGCCTCTCAGATGGTAATGATGATCAAATCTAGCGGGGTAGGAATGAGGAAAGGGCCAAGCCTTGATGAGTCACCCAGTTGCAGGAAGGACATACTAGGAGGGTCGGAAGCAGGAAAGGGGAGTGTGAGCGGAGTACCGGTGAGGCCGAGGGAAGCAAAGATAGTTGTACCAGGGGCAGCAATCAAGCCCATTTTGACAGTAGCAGGCGTTCGAATGGATCCTTTCATCATCCAGCCGTCAACACAGTTGCCAGTAACTGATAGCCGGGCTGTTCCATGGAATTATGCTCGGATTACAACGACCTACAAAGGAAAGGAAGTGAAAGAGGAAGTTTGCGAAGCGCAAGGGTTGACCCGCTCGGGGAGATGTTTTGCCCCCGCGGAATTGAGGAAGATCACTCCGGCAACAT